>SJYQ01016544.1:85178-97836 GCA_006410935.1 Redunca redunca | reverse complement strand
CGAGGCCACGCCCCCAGAGCTCGCGGGCGCCATTTTGACTTCTCTGCCGGGAGGGAGGCGGCGGCTTCCGGGCTTGCTTGGGGTGGGTCGTATACTAGCCAGAGGGATTCTTGAGCCAGCTGTTTTGTCTGCGAGTGCCACGCAGAGTATTTGGGGAAGCATCCATTCCTTGGTACAGGGCTCAAATTCTCATTGCCCGTCTTTCGTACACGATTAATGGACTGTTAGTTTCACAGTTCTTTTGTAAGGTAAAACAGAATAAAATGCAAGCACTATAAACTGGTTCAATTAATAAAAGTTCAATCATTCAAGGTTTTTTTTATCTTTATTTTATTACTATTATAAATAATTATAAAATATAATGTGCTATGAAGTTTCTTTGTATTAATTGTATTTACATTTAACCACTGGAGTTCAGCAATCTTTCATTAGATTATTTTTCATTTTGTTAGGTCAGATTTCAGTCCTCCATCTCCTCTGTTCATGGGTTTCTCCAGGCAAGAATACTGGAGTGGACTGCCATTTTATTCTCCAGGGCATCTTCCCAACCCAGGGATCCAAGGCCCGTCTCTTGCATTGGCAGGCGAATTCTTTACCACTGAGCCAAGAGGAAAGCTCATTTACTATGTAAAAATATATAAAGGTGAAACAAAATTTTGCTTAAAAGTCTACCCTGAGTTAATTTTGGGGGGGGGGGATTTTTTTTTTTTTTAATAGTTGTAAGTTTACAACAAAATTGACAGGAAGGTACAGAAATTCCCTTCCCTCACATGCATCTGGAGAAGGCAACCGCAACCCACTCCAGCACTCTTGCCTGGAAAATCCCATGGACGGAGGAGGAGCCTGGTGGGCTGCAGTCCATGGGGTCCCTGCGAGTCGGACACAACTGAGCGAGTTCACTTTCATGCATTGGAGGAGAAAATGGCAACCCACTCCAGTGTTCTTGCCTGGAAAATCCCAGGGATGGGGGAACCTGGTGGGCTGCCGTCTATGGGATCGCACAGGACTGAAGCAACTTAGCAGCTCCACATGCATCAGTTCAGTTCAGTCGCTCAGTTGTGTCTGACTCTTTGCGACTCCATGAACCGCAGTTCACCAGGCCTCCCTGTCCATCACCAACTCCCGGAGTTCACTCAGACTCACGTCCATCGAGTCGGTGATGCCATCCAACCATCTCATCCTCTGTCCTCCCCTTCTCCTCCTGCCCTCAATCTTTCCCAGCATCAGGGTCTTTTCAAATGAGTCAGCTCTTCACATCAGGTAGCCTAAGTATTGGGAGTTTCAGCTTCAACATCAGTCCTTCCAATGAACATGCATAGTTGTTATTAAGACTGGAACCTTTTTTTTAAAATAAGGATGAACTGCATTGACACATGATAACCAAGGTCCCAGCTCATCCTCTATGTTCACTGATGAAGTAAGTAGTATTGCACCTTCTGTGGGTTTGGACAAAAGTATAACATCATTATATTATAATGACATCATTATAATGTCATTCAAAGTATTTTCACTGCTCATAAAAACTTCTGTACTCTGTGTATGCATCTCCCAGCTAACTCCAGGCAACCATTGATCTTTTTATTATCTCCATAGTTTTGCCTTTTCCAGAATGGCATTTAATTGGAATCTATTTTTCTGTTTTCTTTCTCCTTGACAGATTCAAAGCCTTTTTAAGACCACTCATGGCCAACCCATGCATGGATCAGAACGGCTCTAGGTGGCAAGCTCCCTGACTAAGCACTGCAGCTCTTCTTCCAATATCGAGCCCTGTCCCACTGGTCCTGCCCAGCAGCCACATGGAGGTGAACAAGGACACAGTTTGGATATTTGTTCACTGAAACACTAGAAGTTTTGTACCTCTTGTCACAGTGAACCCAGATTCCTGTCTGGTGGGTTGTAAACAGATGAGCCATTTATTTAGGCCCTCTGCTCTACATGCAACCCAATCCATGACAAAGTCCTATCAAGTGACCTCTCAAACCCAGGAAACTGTCACTATGGAAATTAAAAATATTATAGACCCTCAAACTATAACCTAGTTCCAGCAGGAAAGTAAGCCCTGGTTGGTGCACCCCTCTCTCTGCACCAATGCGACCTTTTGGTCTTTTAAATGTTTGCCCCTTGGATTGGAGGATGGGGTGGGGAGTATATGGTTGTTTACCAGTTGTTCATTATATATGTTAAGCAGACTTTCATGTTTATTGTTTCTTAGTATTATTTCTATGACTTGCCTGTTAAATCTTTTAACTTCCTTGACTTGTTTGCTTTTGTCTTATGGGTCTGTGTATTGTGGATATTAATCCTTTGTTTACCTGCTTTCTTTCATCAGCAATAATTAATATGGATATATAATTAAGAGAGCATATATGTGTATAGCTAAATTGAAAAGAATGATACTATGACTGTGAATTTATAATACAAGTATTAAGTAAATATGAATGAGACTCAAAGCCTGGGACTGAAAATTCTAAATTCTTAGCAAAACCCAAGAAGACAGCTATTGGGAAAGAAAAACTGATCTAACTATTTCATCTTGGTTTTGGAAAAAGAAAAATGGATTTTAACTAAAGCATCTGGGTGGGGATGGTATATTTTAAATATTGGGAGACTCCTATGTATTATTTATAAATTTGAAAAGTTTAATGAGATGGGTGATTGGGTGCAATCTCAAAAAGGCAGAATGATCTCTGTTTGTTTCCAAGGCAAACCATTCAATATCACAGTAATCCAAGTTGATGGCCCAACCACTAATGCTGAAGAAGCTGAAGTTGAACCGTTCTATGATGACCTACAAGACCTTCTAGAACTAACACCAAAAAAAGATGTCCTTTTCATCATAGGGGACTGGAATGCAAAAGAAGGAAGTCAAGAGATACCTGGGGTAACAGGCAAGGTTGGCCTTGGAATACAAAATGAAGCAGGGCAAAGGCTCACAGAGTTTTGCCAAGAGAATGCACTAGTCATAGCAAACACCCTCTTCCAACAACACAAGAGATGACTCTACATGTGGACATCTCCAGGGGGTCAAAAATGAAATCAGACTGATTATATTATTTGCAATGAAAGATGGAGAAACTCTATACAGTCAGGAAAAACAAGACTGGGAGCTGACTGTGGCTCAGATCATGAACTCCTTATTGCCAAATTCAGACTTAAATTGAAGAAAGTAGGGAAAACCACTAGACCATTCAGGTATGGCCTAAATCAAATCCCTTATGATTATACAGTGAAAGTCACTCAGTAGCGTCCAACTCTTTGTGACCCCATGGACTGTCCATGGAATTCTCCAGACCAGAATACTGGAGTGGGTAGCCAGTCCCTTCTCCAGGGGATCTTCACAACCCAGGGATCGAACCCAGGTCTCCTGCTTGGCAGGCAGATTCTTTACCACTGAGCCACCTGGGAAGCCCCTCATTATACAGTGGAAGTGATAAATAGATTCAAGGGATTAGATCTGATAGAGTGCCTGAAGAACTATGGATGGAGGGTCATGACGTTGTACAGGAGGAGGTGATCAAAATCGTCCCCAAGGAAAAATATGCAAAATGGCAAAATGGTTGTCTGAGGAGGCCTTACAAATAGCTGAGAAAAGAAGAGAAGTGAAAGGCAAAGGAGAAAAGGAATGATATATCCATCTGAATGCAGTTCCAAAGAGTAGCAAGGAGAGATAAGAAAGCCTTCCTCAGTGATCAGTGCAAAGAAATAGAGGAAAACAATAGAATGGGAAAGACTAGGGATCTCTTCAAGATAATAAGAGATACCAAGGGAACATTTCATGCAAAGATGGACACAATTAAGGACAGAAATGGTATGGACCTAAGAGAAGCAGAAGATACTAAGAAGAGGTGGCAAGAATACACAGAAGAAATACACGAAAAAGATCTTAATGACCCAGATAACCACGATGGTGTGATCACTCACCTAGAGGCAGACATCCTGGAGTGTGAAGTCAAGTGGGCCTTAGGAAGCATCACTACGAACAAAGCTAGTGGAGGTGATGAGATTCCAGCTGAACTATTTCAAATTCTAAAAGATGATGTTGTGAAAGTGTGGCACTCAATACGTTAGCAAATTTGGAAAACTAGGCAGTGGCCACAGGACTGGAAAAGGTGAGTTTTCATTCCAATCCCAAAGAAAGGCAATGCCAAAGAATGTTCAAACTACTGCACAATTGCACTCATCTCACATGCTAGTAAATGATTTCGCTCAGTCGTGTCCGACTCTTTGCGACCCCATGGACAGTGGCCTACCAGGATCCGTGGTCCATGGGATTTTCCAGGCAAGAATACTGTAGTGGGCTGCCATTTCCTTCTCCAGGGGATCTTCCCAATCCAGGGATTGAACCCGGGTCTCCTGCATTGCAGACAGACGCTGTACCGTCTGAGGCACTAGGGAAGCCCAAGTAATGTTCAAAATTCTCCAAGCCAGGCTTCAACAGTACATGAACCAAGCACTTGCAGATGTTCAAGTGGATTTAGAAAAGGCAGAGGAACCAGAGATCAAATTGCCAACATCTGTTGAATAATCGTAAAAGCAAGAGAGTTCCAAAAAAACATCTACTTCTGCTTTATCGACTGCACTAAAGCCTTTGACTGTGTGGATTATAACCAACTGTGGAAAATTCTTCAAGAGATGGGAATACCAGACCATTTGACCTGCCTCCTGAGAAATCTGTATGCAGGTCAAGAAGCAACAGTTAGAACCAGACATGGAACAACAGACTGGTTCCAGATTGGGAAAGGAGTATGTCAAGCCTGTATATTGTCACTGTGCTTATTTAACTTCTGTGCAGAGTACGTCATGTGAAATGTTGGGCTGGATGAATCACAAGCTGGAATCAAGATTTCCAGAAGAATTATCTATAACCTCAGTTATGCAGATGACACCACCTTTATGGCAGAAAGCAAAGAAGAACTAAAGAGCCTCTTGATGAAAGAGGAGCATGAAAAAGCTGGCTTAAAACTTAACATTCAAAAAACTAAGATCATGGCATCTGGTCACATCACTTTGTGGCAAATAGATGGGCAGGTAATGGAAACAGTCAGAGACTTTATTTTCATGGCTCCAGAATCACTGCAGATGGTGACTGCAGCCATAAAAAACACTTGCTCCTTGGAAGAAAAGCTATGACCAACCTAGACAGCATATTAAAAAGAAGAGACATTACTTTACCAACAAAGGTTCATCTAGTCAAAGCTATGGTCTTTATGTAGTCATGTATGGATGTGAGAGTTGGACTATAAAGAAAGCTGAGCACTAAAGAATTAATGCTTTTGAACTGTGGTGCTGGAGAAGACTCTTGAGAGTCCCTTGACCTGCAAGGAGATCAAACCAGTCAATCCTAAAGGAAACCAGTCCTGAATGTTCACTGGAAGGACTGATGTTGAAGCTGAAATTCCAGTACCTGATTCAAAGAACTGACTCATTGAAAAAAAAACCCTGACGCCAGGAAAGATTGAAGGCAGGAGGAAGGGACGACAGAGGATGAGATGGTTGGATGGCATCACCAACTCAATGGACGAGTTTGAGCAAGCTCCGGGAGCTGGTGATGGACAGGGAAGCCTGCCGTGCTGCAGTCCATGGCGTTGCAGAGTCAGACTCAACTGAGTGTCTGAACTGAACTAATCCTGATCCTTAAAGAAGATACCAATCCCTAGGCTATAAACGAAGTCTAGTGGTCTTCGAATGGGAATAAATATGCAGGAAGTCCTGCAGAGGCAGGTCCAGATATTTTGAGGAAATTGATTTCTAGACCCTCAAGTTTCACAGGCACTCTTTCTTTACCCACTCTACAGAAGAATCACAGTTCACTCCTTGTCCCCTATCTTCCTCCTGAGGCACTGACCTGAGGTACAGAAAGTACCACATACCCGATAGGGGTGAAGCTTCCTTTGATGATTAATCAAATCACTAAAAACTATTCCAGTCTTTCATTTGCTGAACTTAGTTAAAGAAACTTGCTCTTGGGAGAGAGGAGTGGTTTCTACCCATCTGCTGGGTACCCTGAATTTAGAAAGTTTTTTAAAAAATTTATCTACAAGTAAAAATATATGTAATTGTTTTTGGTTGGTCTCAATACTTATTCCCTGGATGTGCCATTAACTTGGACAGGTTCTCTAAATTAAATGAGACAAACTGCAGCCCTTGAAGAACATGTACACTAACTCTTTTTTATTAATTCTGGCCACATCTTGGCATATGAATCCCTAGTTCCCTGATCAGGGATCAAACACGTGTGCCCTGTGGTGGAAGTGCTCAGTCTGAACTCCTGGACCACCAAGGAATTTCCTAAAGTCTTTTTGTCAAAACACAATGTATTGGCAAGATGTAATGATATAAGCAATGTTTAGATGTCTCCAACCATTTTGAGTGTCTAGGTTAAACAAAGTTAAAGAATTATAAGGCATAATTATCATTTGATAGGTCTTGGTAAAGCCTTTTTCGGAGAACTTCCCAGAAAGAGAAATATCTTTAATGTTTGCAAGAAAGGTGATTTTCACTTGAACAAAATGAAAATCTGAACAAAAATTTTTTTGATCAAAAAAATGTTTTTAGATCAATGTGATTTGGGGCATATAACTTAGAAGTCTGAGTTCAAAGACCTGAATAAATTACTATAACCAAGCTGTCCATTTCATATCTGAGTTACTTTATTGTACAGGAGAAATTAACACAAGATTGTAAATCAACTGTACTTAAATAAAATTTTTTAAAATGTTTGGTAGAATTTACCAATGGGGGAAAACAAACCAACTTGTCCAGTTCTGTTTTTTATTTATATGAGTCAGAGTTCTCAAGGATCACATCTATTAAAAAACCAAAAATAAAACTGATGCTGAGTTCCATCACATTTACATCAGTAAATCATGTATATTCATCTGCATTTAATTAAAAAAAGACACCATTCAGTTCACTGAGAAGTAATTCCAAGAAAAAATTATGTATACTTATAAAATTATATTTGTATCCGTTTCCTGTAGTCATGAATGGATGTGAGAGTTGGACTGTGAAGAAGGCTGAGTGCCGAAGAATTGATGCTTTTGAGCTGTGGTGTTGGAGAAGACTCTTGAGAGTCCCTTGGACTGCAAGGAGATCCAACCAGTCCATTCTGAAGGAGATCAGCCCTGGGATTTCTTTGGAAGGAATGATGCTGAAGCTGAAATTCCAGTACTTTGGCCACCTCATGAGAAGAGCTGACTCATTGGAAAAGACTCTGATGCTGGGAGGGATTGGGAGCAGGAGGAGAAGGGGATGACAGAGGATGAGATGGCTGGATGGTATCACTGACTCGATGGATGTGAGTCTGAGTGAACTCCGGGAGTTGGTGATGGACAGGGAGGCCTGGCGTGCTGCGATTCATGGGGTCGCAAAGAATCAGACACGACTGAGCGACTGAACTGAACTGAATCAACTTAGGATTACTAATAATTTTAATGGTAATTCATTACAGAAGAAAAAATTTTTTATACACTCAGAGCTTTAGTCACAAGAAAAGTTTATTATATTTCAATTAATTTACAAATTTTTTTGAGATGTATGATAGGATGACCAATAAAAAAATTTAAAACATACATTAAGTGGATTGGAAATTCAAGGAATAAATGGGAAAAGTGTAAAATTTAGAAATATTAAATAATTTTATTATTAATAAGATAGATGGTAGAGTTATCAAGTTGTTAAGGTATTGATCATTTGTTACACTTAAAATAATGATACAGTGGTTTTATTTTAAAAAGTCAATTTTTACAATAAACCAAAAAGTTTATTGAAAATTATGATGAATTTTATGCATCACCTTTAAAAGTTGAAGTTTTTTTAAGGGGGTCATGTGAACAAAAAATGTGAAGACTAGTGTTTCAGGAAGTGGCTCCTACAGTCATTTTTGGGAACACAGTAGTGCTTTGCAGCCATCTCATCCATTCCCCAGTTAGGTTAGTCACCAATTCCCATTTGAGTGCAATTTAGAGTCATGGAAAATTTGATTGGAAGGATCTTTAAGTTGTTTCATTTCTCCATATTACTAGCTTTGTGACCTTGGCTAGGCTATTTACATCTCTAAGCTTCATTAATAATAGTTCAACACAGCACACAGTATATCATAAAATTCTACACTTATTGAATTGCCAAGTAAATGGTCTGATCAGGGATCTCAACCTTGACTGTTACAGAGGGGCTGAGCCTGTAACATAGAAGAGTGACCCAGTGAGAGGAAAAGCTGGAGAAGACATAAAGACACCTTGCTAGAGGAATGCTAACTGATCATGTGTGCCAGATGGGAGTTAGAAGAAACTGGGATCTGGATTTTTAATAGAAAACCTGGTAATTGTCAAAAAAAAAAAACACCTAAATGCTTTTACACTATGCAGGATGGGGAAAAAAAAATGCAGCTACCAGTACAAATATCTCAAAGGGCTGCCAGTGTGTTGTAACCTTGGTATAGAGAATACATATTCAGGAGAGTCGGCTCTACAGATTTTTTTAAATTGGGTTCTGAATTAAAGAGAAGTAACTAGAGTCTTTATCAATTTGAGTTTTAGTTTTGACTAGCCCTTTGGTGTCTCAAAAGATCTTACAACATGGTGTTACGCTGTACTGACAAGAAAACCATTTTACACTTTTTTCATAATTTTCCAGAATTTTCACTTATCATCTCAATGGTAACTTAAGGAGTTCAGCAATATGAACTGAAAAAGGCAGTGTACTTCATTTTGGAAGGAGGCATATTACTTTGTGTAGTGGAGCTCTCACACATGGAAAATAAAAATTTGCCATTGGAAGACAACAAAGAAAGGCATAATATAATCCCACTTACCTAATGGCAAATATATAGCTAAACACTTTTAAAATTAAAGTGACTTCTTCAGTGAGTTTTGTTGTTTATCCTTTAGAAAAAGAATACCCCCAAACCAAACAATTACAGACAATGCAATCATTGTGGCAAGCTGTGCTACCAGACCCATGTGGGTTAACATTTTAATACAAGTCATTTCATGACATTCCACAGCATCTTCCTTAAACCTGGATCACCACAAAAGCTATCTGGCAAGAGTGCTGCTCATATGCAGTCTCTGCTCCTTCACCGCTCCCTCTGAACACTCTCTGACCTCACTGCTTTTGTAAGCAGATAAGCAGATCAAAGGAAAAGAAATGAGCCAGCCCTGGCTGGAGTGGTGATCACTATCTTCTGACCTGATTTTCTGAGGACTCTGCAGAGCATGTTACCTGGGGTTCAGTTCATTTTGCCCATTCCCACTCCTGCTCTATCTGATTACTTCAAATCTGGCTTACCATTGGGAAACCGGTCACATAGCTCATGCCAGCTGTTCCCTACCCTTTCGCCCTCAGTAAGCCATGCTCACAACTTTTGCCAGATTTCAGTGGCAGCTGTTTACTTAATTGACTAAAAAATCCATATGTATATTATAGCATATTACAACATTATTTAAAAACATCAAGGCATTGAGGTGATGTAACTAAGCACTGGCTTGAGAGGTAGCTTGTTTTGGTTCAAGTTCTGGCTCTGCCATTTCTAAGTAACTTGGTCAATTTACTTTTTAATTCAGCCTCCCTCTTTATAAACAAGGAATAATAATGGTATCTATCACGTGGGGCAGGCTACATGAGTGGAGGCATGAAGTCCACCACTCCTTCCCATGGTCCTGCTGCTACTGCTAAGTCGCTTCAGTCGTGTCCGACTCTGTGCGACCCCATAGACAGCAGCCCAACAGGCTCCCCAGTCCCTGGGATTCTTCAGGCAAGAACACTGGAGTGGGTTGCCATTTTCTTCTCCAATGCATGGAAGTGAAAAGTGAAAGGGAAGTCGCTCAGTTGTGTCCGACTCTTCATGACACCATGGACTGCAGCCTACCAGGCTCCCCAGTCCATGCCATTCTCCAGGCAAGAGTGGGGTGCCATTGCCTTCTCCAGTGAAAAAGGCACTGTACTTCATTTTGGAAGGAGGCATATTACTTTGTGTAGTGGAGCTCTCATGGCCTTCTCCCATAGCCCTAAGGGACTGCAATTTCCTGCAGGGTTGCAGTCCCCATACGGTTGGGTGGGTGAGAAGGCCTGCCCAGTTCCTGCCTAATGTGCTGTGGTGCTGGCAGCCTGAGGCAGGCCAGTGGACACCTGGCCCCGCCCTGACAGTCACACGGCATGACATCAATCCTCCCTGGGGCAGCATGGTCATGCAGTATGTCACAGACAGGTAGGGAGAAGCCCGAGGGAAGTTCAAGTGGACCAGAGTGGCAGAGAACCTGTCCCACGGAGACAGTGGGAGATGGGGCCACACAGGAGCCCAGCTCCAAGGCCCCACACCTGTTCCTCTGTCCCATCTGACTTCACTTAACACAAATTTAAAGACAAGAGTTTCTATCGTGGGTACTTCTGAGGGCCTAGCCCTGGGCAATCATACTGATTAAAGCCTGCACTTCATGAACATCATGAAGCCAGTTCAGCTATCACCTAAGATTACTGTCAAGATGAAATGAACTAATATATGTACAGATTTAAGACTAATATCTGTCACCTAGGAAGCACAACATAAGTGCTGCTTATTATTTGTAGCATTACCATAAATAGAAAAGTATTTTTCAAATGTTTGTTCAACAAATATTATTCTGTGCTAGGCACAGTTCTAGGCACTAGCACATTTCCTCGCCAAACAGCTAACATTATTTGCTTACTAACAAGCCTCTAAGAAGACCTCAGGCCTTGACTCTCTGGACTGAACACCAGTGGGTGGGCATACAGTCAAAACATGTGTAAAGGTGGCAGTTTAGTGGGAACTAGATCCCTGAGTTAAATAGGTTCCTTCATTACCTTCTAGTCCTACTTTCTATTGCCAGAGAGATACAGTTTCCTATCTCAAAACAAGTGAGATTTTAAACTTTATCAACCTTTCTTAGCCATTGAAACTATCACAATTCACTATCCGTGCTTTCTACATCAAATATACATTGGATAGGACGGAATCAAGAAACCTCACAGGCACACTATAATACTTCTTAGGGAGTACTTCACAGTCTTTAGTGAGCGCTGCCCCATAGCACTATGATGAAATGTTCTCAGTTCACAATCCAGTACAGTAGCCACTAGCTACATGTAGATTACTGAGCACTTAAAATGTGGCTGTTGTGACTGAGGAACTGAATTTTTAACTGTTAAACATCACATGTGGGTAGTGGCTATTGTATTGGTTGGCAGAGCTCTAAATATTTGGCTTTACAGGACTTTTAAGTCACATTCTATCAATCATGTAATGTTTCCATTCTTACTCATGTGCTGAAATATTCTAGATGACAAAGGCTTAAAAGAGTTGACTATAAGAGATCACTGAAGGCTATAAGAACTTTGTGAATCACAAAATTCCTATTTCACAGACTGGAAAATGAGATGACTTGCCTGTATCATACAGCTCATTGGTTGTAGTGGTTGCCTGGAATTAAATGGGAAAGACTAGAGATCTCTTCAAGAAAATGAGAGATACCAAGGGAACATTTCATGCAAAGATGAGTACAATAAAGAACAGAAATTGTATGGACCTAACAGAAGCAGAAGATATTAAGAAGAGGTGGCAAGAATACACAGAAGAACTATACAAAAAGATCTTCATGACCCAGATAACCACAGTCGTGTGATCACTCACCTAAAGCCAGACATCCTGGAGTGTGAAGTCAAGTAGGCTTTAGGAAGCATCACTATGAACAAAGCTAGTGGAGGTGATGGAATTCCAGTGGAGCTATTTCAAATCCTAAAAGATGATGCTCTGAAAGTGATGCACTCAATATGCCAGCAAATTTGGAAAACTCAGCAGTGGCCACAGGACTGAAAAAGGTGAGTTTTCATTCCAATCCCAAAAAAAGGCAATGCCAAAGAATGTTCAAACTACTGTACAATTGCACTCATCACACACGCTAGTAAAGTAACGCTCAAAATTCTCCAAGCCAGGCTTCAACAGTACTTGAACTAAGCACTTGCAGCTGTTCAAGCTGGATTTAGAAAACGCAGATGAACCAGAGGTCAAATTGCCAACATCTGTTGGATCACTGGAAAAACAAGAGAGTTCCAGAAAAACATCTACTTCTGCTTCATAGACTATGCCAAAGCCTTTGACTATGTGGATCACAACAAACTGTGGAAAATTCTTAAAAGAGATGGGAGTACCACCAGACCACCTGACCTTCCTCAGGAGAAATCTGTATGCAGGTCAAGAAGCAACAGTTAGAACTGGACATGGAACAACAGACTGGTTCCAAATTGGGAAAGGAGTATGTCAAGGCTGTATATTGTCACCCTGCTTATTTAACTTCTATGTAGAGTACATCATGCAAAATGTCAGGCTGGATGAAGCACAAGCTGGAATCAAGACTGCTGGGAGAAATATCAATAGCCTCAGAAAGGCAGATGACACCACCCTTATGGCAGAAAGTGAAGAAGAACCAAAGAGCCTCTTGATGAAAGTGAAAGAGGAGAGTGAAAAAGTTGGCTTAACTAAGATCATGGCATCCAGTCCCATCACTTCATGGCAAACAGATGGGGAAACAACGGAAACAGTGAGAGACTATTTTTATGGGCTCCAAAATCACTGCAGATGGTGACTACAGCCATGAAATGAAAAGATGCTTACTCCTTGGAAGGAAAGCTATGACCAACCTAG
>SJYQ01016544.1:28367-84785 GCA_006410935.1 Redunca redunca | reverse complement strand
GGCTTAAAACAGAGCCCCAAACGCCGTAGTTTTCTTTGTGACAAAATTCCCTCTTTTAAATTTTCATTTCATATTTTGCTTTGGTTAGCCATTGTTCTGCGGTAGTTTTCAGAACAAGCCCTAAAAGAGCAGGTAAGGAAACTCTGGAACAGTTAAGGCAGGAAGGCAGGACTTTTAAAAAAAAGTAAATAACTGAAAACTGACAACTTGGCAGTGTTCTTTTGAACACACTGTGGTGGAATGGGAAGCAGAAGGTCCGGTTGCTTTTGCTCAGTCGCTCAGTCGTGTCTGACTTTTTGCAACCCTAGGGACTGCAGGACATCAGGTTTCCCTGTCCTTTACTGACTCCCGGAGTTTGCTCAAACTCTTGTTCATTGAGTCACTGGATGCCATCTAACCATCTCATCCTCTGTCTCCTCCTTCTCCTCCCTTCAATCTTTCCCAGCATCAGAGTCTTTTTTCAATTGAGTCAGCTGTTCCCATCAGGTGGCCAAAGTATCGGAGCTTCAGCATCAGTCCTTCCCATGAATGTTTAGGGTTCAATGCCTTTAGGTCTGACTGGTTTGATAACCTTGCTGTCTAAAAGACTCTCAAAAGTCTTCTCCAACACCACAGTTCAAAACCAATTCTTCAGCACTCAGCCTTCTTTATGGTCCAACCCTCACATCCATACATGACTATTGGAAAAACCACAGCTTTGACTATGGCCTGTTGTCGGCAAAGTAAGGGCTCAGCTTTTTAATATGCTTTCTAGGTTAGTGGTAGCTCTTCTTTCTGCAGTCACCATCTGCAGTTGTTTTGGAGCCCAAGAAAATAAAGTCTCACTGTTTCCATTTTTTTCCTCATGTATTTGCCGTTACGTGATAGGACTTGATGCCATGGTCTTAGTTTTTTGAATGTTGAGTTTTAAGCCAACATTTTGGATTAAAAAGAGAAAGAGCCAACTCTCTTCTTTCACCCTGGGCAAGAGGCTCTTTAATTTTTTAAAAAATTATTTATTTTTTAATTGAAGGATAATTGCTTTACAGAATTTTGTTGTCTGTCAAACCTGAACATGAATCAGCCATAGGTATACATATAACCCCTCCCTTTTGAACCTCCCTCCCATTTCCCTCCCCATCCCACCTCTCTGGGTTGGGGTGGTGTGTGTGTGTGTGTGTGTGTGTGTGTGTGTGTGGGTATGGGTGTGGGTGTGGGTGTGGGTGTGTGTTAGCCTCTCAGTCGTGTCTGACTCTGTGACCCCATGGACTGTAGCCTGCCGGGCTTCTCTGTCCATGGAATTCTCCAGGCAAGAATACAGGAGTAGATTGCCATTCCCTTCTCCAGAGGAACTTTTCAACCCAGGGATCAAACCCTGGTCTCTTACATCACAGGCAGATTCTTTACCATTTGAGCTACAGAGAAGTCCCAGGTTTATACAGAACCCCTGTTTGAGTTTCCTGAGTCATACAGCAAATTCCCCTTGGCTCTCTATTTTGCATATGGTAATGTAAGTTTCCATGTTACTCTTTCCATACATCTCATCCTCTCCTCCCATCTCCCCATGTCCATAAATCTATTCTCTATGTCTGTTTCTCCATTGCTGACCTGTAAATAAATTCTTCAGTACCATTTTTCTAGATTCCATATATATGTGTTAGAATACAATATTTATCTTTCTCTTTCTGACTGACTTCACTCTGTATAATAGGTTCTATGTTCATCTACCTCATTAGAATGGACTCAAATGCATTCCTCTTTATGGCTGAGTAATATTCCATTGTGTATATGTACCACAACTTTTTATTTAGTTCCTCTTCACTTTGCCAGTAGGGTGGTGTCATCTGCATATCTGAGGTTATTGATATTTCTCCCATCAATCTTGATTCCAGCTTGAGCTTTGTCCAGCCTGGCATTTTTTATGATGTACTCTGCATAAGTTAAATAAGCAGGGTGACATATACAGCTATGATGCGCCATTCCCAATTTGGAACCAGTTTGTTGTTCCATGTCTGGTTCTAACTGTTGCTTCTTGCATACAGGTTTCTTAAGAGGCAGGTAAGGTGGTCTGATATTCCCATTTCTGTAAGAATTTCTGACAGTTTGTTGTGATCCACACAGAAAAAAGGCTTTAGTGTAGTCAATGAAGTAGATGATTTTCTGGAATTCAGTTGCTTTTCCTATGATCCAACAGTTCAGTTCAGTTTAGTTCAGTCGCTCAGTCATGTCCGACTCTTTGCAACCCCATGGACTGCAGCATGCCAGGCCTCCCTGTCCATTTCACCACTCCTGGAGTTTAACTCAAGCTCATGTCCATTGAGTTTGTGATGCCATGCAACCATTCATCCTCTGTCATCCCCTTCTCCTGCTTTCAATCTTTCCCAGCATTAAGGTTTTTTCAAATGAGTCAGTTCTTCACATCAGGTGGCCAAAGTATTGGAGTTTCAGCTTCAACATCAGTCCTTCCAATGAACATTCAGGACTGATTTCCTTTAGGATGACTGGTTGGATCTCCATGCAGTCCAAGGGACTCTCAAGAGTCTTCTCCAACACCACAGTTCAAAAGCATCAATTCTTTGGTACTCATATGACTACTGGAAAAACCATAGCCTTGACTAGACAGACCTCTGTTGACAAAGTAATGTCTCTGCTTTTTAACATGCTGTCTAGGTTGGTCATAGCTTTCTTTCCAAGGAGTAAGTGTCTTTTAATTTCTTGGCTGCAGTCACCATCTGCAGTGATTTTGGAGCTCCCCCAAATAAAGTCTTCCACTGTTTCTCCATCTGTTTCCATGAAGTGACGGGACTGGATGCCATGATCTTTGTTTTCTGAATGTTGAGCTTTAAGCTAACTTTTTCACTGTCCTCTTTCACTTTCATCAAGAGGCTCACTTTCTGCCATAAGGGTGGTGTCATCTGCATATCTGAGGTTATTGATATTTCTCCTGGCAATCTAGATTCCAGCTTGTGCTTTATCCAGCCTGACATTTTGCATGATGTACTCTACATATAAGATAAGTAAGCAGGGTGACAGTATACAGCCTTGATGTACTCCTTTCCCAATTTGAAACCAGTTCATTGTCCATGTTCAGTTCTAACTGTTGCTTCTTGACCTGCATACAGGTTTCACAGGCGTTGGGTAAGCTGGTCTGGTATTCCCATCTCTTTATGAATTTCCACGGTTTGTTGTGATCCACACAGTCAAAGGCTTTGGGGTAGTCAATAAAGCAAAAGTAGATGTTTCTCTGGAACTCTTGTTTTTTCTATAATCCAACGGATATTGGCAATTTGATCTCTGGTTCCTCTGCCTTTTCTAAATCCAGCTTGAACATCTGGAAGTGCTTGGTTCATGTGCTTTTGAAGCCTCACTTGGAGAATTTTGAGCATTACTTTACTAGCGTGTGAGATTGAGTGCAATTGTACAGTAGTTTGAGCATTCTTTGGCATTGCCTTTCTTTGGGATTGGAATGAAAACTCACCTTTTTCCAGTCCTGTGGCCACTGCTGAGTTTTCCAGATTTGCTGGCATCTTGAGTGCAGCAATTTCACAGCATCGTCTTTTAGGATTTGAAAGAGCTCAACTGGAACTCCATCACCTCCACTAGCTTTGTTCGTAGTGATGCTTCCTAAGGCCCACTTGACTTTGCACTCCAGGATGTTTGGCTCTGGGTGAGGGATCACACCATCGTGATTATCTGGACCATGAAGATCTTTTTTGTACGTTTCTTTTGTGTATTCTTGCCACCTCTTCTTAATATATTCTGCTTCTGTTAGGTCCGTACCATTTCCGTCCTTTATTGTGCTCATCTTTGCATGAAATGTTTCTGTGGTGTCTCTTATTATCTTGAAGAGATTTCTAGTCTTTCCCATTCTATTGTTTTCCTCTATTTCTTTGCATTGATCACTTAGGAAGGCTTTCTTATCTCTCCTTTCTATTCTTTGGAACTCTGCATTCAGATGGGTATATCTTTCCTTTTCTCTTTGCCTTTACTTCTCTTCTTTTCTCAGCTATTTGCAAAGCTTTCTCTGACAACCATTTTGCCTTTTTTCTTTTCTTTTCCTTGGGGGTGGTTTTGATCACCATCTCCTGTTGTGTCACGAACCTTCATCCATATTTCTTCAGGCACTCTTTCTATCAGATCTAATTCCTTGATCCTGTTTGTCACTTCCACTGTATAATTGCAAGGGATTTGATTTAGGTCACAACTGAATGGTCTAGTGGTTTTCCCTACTTTCTTCAATTTAAGTCTGAATTTGGCAATAAGGAGTTCATGATCTGAGCCACAGTCAGCTCCCAGTCTTGTTTTTGCTGACTGTATAAAGCTTCTCCATCTTAGGCTGCAAAGAATATAATCAATCCGATTTTGTTTTTGACTCCCTGGTGATGTCCATATGTAGAGTTGTCTCTTGTGTTGTTGGAAGAGGGTGTTTGCTATGACCAGTGTATTCTCTTGGGAAAACTCTGTTAGCCTTTGCCCTGCGTCATTTTGTACTCAAAGGCCAGTTTTGCTCCAGGTATCTCTTGACTTTCTACTTTTGCATTCCAGTCCCCTATAATGAAAAGGACAATTTTTTTTTTTTTTTTGGTGTTAGTTCTAGAAGGTCTTGTAGGTCTTCATAGAACCATTTAACTTCATTTTCTTCGGCATAAGTGGTTGGGGCATCAACTTGGATTACTGTGATATTGAATGGTTTGCCTTCGAAACAAACAGAGATCATTCTGTCATTTTTGAGGTTGGAATTCAGACTCTTTTGTTGACTATAAGGGCCACTCCATTTCTTCTGTGGCTTCCCTGATAGCTCAGTTGGTAAAGAATATGCAGGAGACCCCAGTTTGATTCCTGGGTTGGGAAGATCCGCTGGAGAAGGGATAGGCTACCCACTCCAATATTCTTGGGCTTCCCTTGTGGCTCAGCTGGTAAAGAATCTGCCTTCAATGCGGGAGACCTGGGTTCAATCCCTGGGATGGGAAGATCCCCTGGAAAAGGGAAAGGCTACTCACTTCAGTATTCTGGCCTAGAGAATTCTATGGATTGTATAGTCCAAGGGGTTACAAAGAGTCGAACATGGCTGAGCGACTTTCACATTCCATTTCTTCTAAGGGATTCTTGCTCACAGTAATAGATATAATGGTCATCTAAACTGAATTCACCCATTCTGGTCCATTTTAGTTCACTGATTTCTAAAATGTCAATGTTCACTCTTGCCATCTCCTGTTTGACCACTTCCAATTTATCTTGATTCATTGACCTAATATTCCAGGTTCCTATGCAGTATTGTTCTTTGCAGCATCAGACTTTACTTCTATCACCAGTTATATCCGCAACTGGGCATTGTTTTTGCTTTGACTTAGCCTCTTTATTCTTTCTGGAGCTATTTCTTTGCTCTCCTCCAGAAGCATATTGGGCATTTACTGACCTGGGAAGTTCATCTTTCAGTGTCATATCTTTTCACCTTTTCATACTGCTCATGGGGCTGTCAGAGCAAGAATAATGAAGTGATTTGCCATTCCCTTCTGCACATTTTGTCAGAACTCTCCACCATGACCTTGTCCATCCTGGGTTGCCCTACACAGCATGGCTCATAGTTTCATTGAGTTAGACAAGGCTGTGATCCAAGTGGTCAGTTTGGTTAGTTTTCTGTAATTGTGGTTTCCATTCTGTCTTCCCTCTGATGGATGAAGATGGGAGGTTTGTGGAAGCTTCATGATGGGAGGGACTGGCTGTGGGGGAATCTGAGTCTTACTCTCGTGGATGGGGCCAGGCACAGTAAATCTTTAATCCAACTTTCTGTTGATGGGTGGGGCTGTGTCCCCTCCCTGTAATTTGGTTTGAGGTGACCTCCTTTGAAATATGAAATACATATTGTAGGTTTATTTCTCTTTCATATTATGCTTATGACATTGTATTAATTTTTTTGTAATTTTGAGTGTTCATAGGTTTATTATATATGTTTCATTTCAGAATAGCAAGTGGAACATTATAAAATATGTATTTCTGATAGGTGGGCAATTGAGTTTGCATGAACTTATCTTAATGGTCCTAGCAAAGTGAAAGTGAAAGTCATCCAGTCGTGTCTGACTCTTTGCGACCCCATTTCATATAGTCCATGAAATTCTCCAGGCCAGAATACTGAAGTGGGTGGCCTTTCCCTTCTCCAGGTGATCTTCACAACCCCGGGATCAAACCCATGTCTCCCACATTGCAGGTGGATTCATTACCAGCTGAGCCACAAGGGAAGCCCCAAAAGAAACATGGCAATTCCAGGTTCTTTCAATTTTTACTGTATATGAGATCAACTTTTTGAGAAAACTTGCTAAGGGGGTTTTGGTGAAGAAGATATGTCTGACTATTTTAGGTACAAATAGTGAAATTTAGGTGATACTCTAATGTATTATGTTTTTTCTATAATTTTCCATGTGCTAGAAATATTCGATAATGATTAAAAAGTTCCTACCCCAAAATAGTAAAGCAGAAGTAGATATTTTACTGGAATTTACTTGCTTTTTATATGATCCAATGAATGTTGGCAATTTGGTCTCTGGTTCCTCTGCCTTTTCTAATCTAGCTTGAATATCTGGAAGTTCTCAGTTCATGTACTGCTGAAGCCTGGCTTGAAGAATTTTGAGCATTACTTTGCAAGTGTGTGAGATGAGTGCAATTGTACAGTAGTTTGAACATTCTTTGGCATTGCCTTTCTTTGGGATTGGAATGAAAACTGACCTTTTCCAGTCCTGTGGCCACTGCTGAGTTTTCCAGATTTGCTGGCATGTTGAGTGCAGCACTTTCACAGCATCATCTTTCAGGATTTGAAATAGCTCAACTGGAATTCCATCACCTCCACTAGCTTTGTTCGTAGTGATGCTTCCTAAGGCCCACTTGAGTTTGCACTCCAGGATATCTGGCTTTAGGTGAGTGATCACACCATGGTGGTTATCTTGTTTTTAATAAGATCTTTTTCTCTATAGTTTTTCTGTATATTCTTGCCACATCTTCTTAATATCTTCTGCTTCTACTTCTGCTTTATTGACTATGCCAAAGCCTTTGACTGTGTGGATCACAACAAACTGTGGAAAATTCTTGAAGAGATGGGAATGCCAGACCACCTTACCTGCCTCTTGAGAAATCTGTATGCAGGTCAAGAAGCAACAGTTAGAACTGTACAACAGACTGGTTCCAAATTGGGAAAGGAGTACATCAAGGTTGTATATTGTCACCCTGCTTATTTAACTTATATGCAGAGTACATCATGCGAAATGCCAGGCTGGATGAAGCACAAATTGGAATCAAGATTGCCAGGAGAAATATCAATAACCTCAGATATGCAGATGACACCACCTTTATGGCAGAAAGTGAAGAAGAACTGAAGAGCCTCTTGATGAAAGTGAAAAGGGAGAGTGAAAAATTTGGCTTAAAACTCAACATTCAGAAACCAAGATCACGACATCTGGTTCCATCATGTCATGGCAAATAGTTGGGGAAATAATGGAAACAGTGAGAGACTTTGTTTTCTTGGGCTCCAAAATCACTGCAGATGGTGAGTGCAGCCATGAAATTAAAAGACACTTGGTCCTTGGAAGAAAAGTTATGACCAACCTAGCCAGCATATTAAAAAGAAGAGACATTACTTGGCTGACAGAGGTCTGTCTAGTCAAAGCTATGGTTTTTCCAGTAGTCATGTATGGATTTGAGATTTGGACCATAAAGGAAGCTGAGCACCAAAGAATTGATGCTTTTGAACTGTGGTGTTGGAGAGGATTCTTGAGAGTCCCTTGGATAGCAAGGAGATCAAACCAGTCAAGCCTAAAGGAAATCATTGAATATTCATTGGAAGGACTGATGCTGAAGCTGAAGCTCCAATGCTTTGGCCACCTAATGGGAAGAACTGACTCACTAGAAAAGATCCTGATGCTGGGAAAGATTGAAGGCAGGAAGAGAAGGGGACAACAGAGAATGAGATGGTCAGATGATATCACCGACATGATGGACATGACTTTGAGCAGTCTCCAGGACTTGGAGATGAACAGGGAAGCCTGGTGTGCTGCAGTCCATGGGGTTACAAATAGTCGGACACAGCTGAGTGACTAAACATAAAGCACGTACA
The DNA here is from genome assembly GCA_006410935.1 of Redunca redunca. Classification (NCBI taxonomy): domain Eukaryota; kingdom Metazoa; phylum Chordata; class Mammalia; order Artiodactyla; family Bovidae; genus Redunca; species Redunca redunca. The sequence continues at coordinate 76,705 of SJYQ01016544.1, read as the reverse complement.
TGTTCACATACACATGCATACTACATCTTTATTCATTCATCTCTTGATGGACACTTAAGTTGTTTCTGTGACTTGGTTCATGTGTCTTTTCAAAATAGAATTTTTGTCTGTTCTGAATATATGCCCAGAAATGCACCCCAACATTTTTAACAAATGCCTTTTTTGTGGTTAGGCCTAGACCTTTTTCTCCCTTCTCTGACTTATTTCTCGTGGCTTGGGTTTCATGCGTCTGCTCCCTCTTCCTGAGCCTGATCCATCCTGTGCCCATTGCAGTCACTCTCACTTAAAAAAAATCCTTTGGAGGATTCTCATCACATTTCTTAGACTCCATCTCTCACATCAGGCCTGCATTTCTTTGCCCAGTGCCCCTGCCTGAGTGAATTCTTGCCTGGTTTGTAGTCACTTGCCAGGACATTTCCTTGTGCCAAGAAGGCTGAGCACTGAAGAATTGATGCTTTTGAACTGTGGTGTTGGAGAAGACTCTTGAGAGTCCCTTGGACTGCAAGGAGATCCAACCAGTCCATTCTGAAGGAGATCAGCCCTGGGATTTCTTTGGAAAGAATGATGCTAAAGCTGAAACTCCAGTACTTTGGCCACCTCATGCGGAAAGTTGACTCATTGGAAAAGACTCTGATGCTGGGAGGGATTGGGGGCAGGAGAAGAAGGGGACGACAAAGGATGAGATGGCTGGATGGCATCACTGACTCGATGGACGTGAGTCTGAGTGAACTCCGGGAGATGGTGATGAATATGGAGGCCTGGCGTGCTGCGATTCATGGGGTTGCAAAGAGTCAGACATGACTGAGCAACTGAACTGAACTGAACTGGGGCTTTACTTCCAGTATCTGTTCCAGCTCAGCCAAGGACTTCCAAGACCCAGGGCTGATCCTTTCCTTCCTGTTTTCAAACCTCCCTTTGCTTCCCTGTGGCAGGAGGCTGCAGTTTGCAGATTGCTCATTTTCTCCTTGGTGTGGACTAGATATCGAGTTATGCAGCATCCCATGGTAGTTGGGTGATTTGCGAGTCTGAAGTGAGAGCCAAAGAGATGGATCCTTGTGGCTTCAGTAGGATTGCAATTGGCCTATCAGTAGACAGTGCTTTACTAATTGTGTCCCATGTGTGTATAATTTGTGCACTTTGATTGGCATTTTATAATCTAAGTGAGCCTCACTATCTGGACATAATTGGTACCCTGTGCCAAGAATGGCCAATTAAGGTCAAATCACTTTTCTGAATAACACAGTATGCCATTGGCTGTGGTCTTCTGCCAAGCGTATTTACTTAAAGCAAAATATGCTTTTTGAGCAGCACTGTCTGATAGAACCCTTAGCTGTAAATGTTCTGTACAGTGGCCTGTGACTGTATAGGAGTCACAGGCAGCTGCTGAGCACTTGCAATGAAGATCATGTGACTGGGTTATAGGAAATGCAGGGGAGAAAGGAAGAAGAGAAACAGCGCTTGTAGCAAACAGTGAGACATTCCTACAACAGGCAGCATCTGCCATGACCTGGTAGAACACGCAACCCTGATGAGACTGGAACTACCTTCTGAAAGACTTCTTTCTAGAACATCAAGAAAGTATTTGGTGTGAACGTGGCAAGATCTTGACAGTTTTGAAATCTAGGTAATGAGTGTAAGAGAGTTATTATTCTACTTTTTTGAATGTCTGACTTTTCATAATAAAAAGTAAAAAGATTTATAAAAAAGTGAGTCCATATGAAATGGGAACCAATGGGTCATAAAGACTGAAAAATCCTAGGGAATTCCTTGACAGTCCAGTGGTTAGGACTCTGCACTTTCACTGCTGTGGACCTGGGTTCAATCCCTGTTTGGGGATCTAAGATCCTGAAAGCTACACGGCATGCCAGAAAAAAAGAAGACTGTAAAACCCTCAAAAAAGTCTTGACTGAGATGAACATAGATGCAAAAATCCTCAACAAAATTTTAGCAAACAGAATTCAGCAACATGTCAAAAAGCTCATACACCACGATCAAGTTGGGTTTATTTCAGGAATGCAAGGATTCTTCAATATACACAAATCAATGAATGTGATATACCATATTAACAAATTGAAAGATAAAAACCACATGATAATCTCAATGCTGCTGCTGCTGCTGCTAAGTCGCTTCAGTCATGTCTGACTCTGTGTGACCCCATAGATGGCAGCCCACCAGGCTCTCCTGTCCCTGGGATTCTCCAGGCAAGAACACTGGAGTGGGTTGCCATTTCTTTCTCCAATGCATGAAAGCGAAAAGTGAAATCTCAATAGATGCAGAAAAAGCCTTTGACAAAATTCAGTGCCCATTTATGATTAGAACTCTTCAAAAAAAATGGGCATAGAAGGAACCTACCTCAACACAGTAAAGGCCATATATGATAAGCTTACAGCAAACATTATTATCAATGGTGAAAAACTGAAAGCTTTTCCCATAAGAATAGGAACAAGACAAGGCTGTCCACTTTCATCACTATTATTCGACATAATTCCAGAAGTCCTAGCTACAGCAATCAGAAGAAAAAGAAATAAAAGGAATCCATATCAGAAAAGAAGAAGTAAAACTCTCAGTGTTTGCAGATGACATGATACTGTACATAGAAAACCCTAAAGATAGTACCAGAAAATTACTAGAGCTAATCAGTGAATTTAGCAAAGTTTCAGGATACAAAATCAATACACAGAACTCAGTTGCATTTCTATATACTAACAATGAAAAATCAGAAAGAGCAATTAAGGAATCAATCCCATTCACCACTGCAACAAAAAGTATTAAATATCTAGGAATAAACTTACCTAAGGAGACAAAAGGACTGTAAAATTCTTTACAGAGAATTTTAGAGAAAATTCTAGAGAAATTTATAGAATTTATAGAATTCTCTAGAAAATTCTAGAGAAAATTACAAGACACTGATGAAAGAAATCAAAGATGATATAAACAGATGATAGTCCATGTTCCTGGGTAGGAAGAATCAGTATTGTGAAAATGACTATACTACCAAATGCGATCTACAGATTCAATGTGATCCCTATCAAATTACCAATGGCATTTTTCATAGAACTAGAACAAAAAATTTCACAATTCATATGGCAACACAAAAAGACCCCGGATAGCCAAAGCAGTCTTGAGAAAGAAGAATGGAGCTAGAGGAATCAACCTTCCTGACTTCAGATTATACTACAAAGCTACAGTCATCAAGACAGTATGGTACTGGCACAAAAACAGAAATATAGACCTATGGAATAAGATAGAAAGCCCAGAAATAAATCCATGTACCTATGGGTACCTTATTTTTGACAAAGGAGGCAAGAATATACAATGGGGCAAAGACAGCCTCTTCAGTAAATGGTGCTGGGAAAACTGGACAGCTACATGTAAAAGAATGAAATTAGAACAGTTCCCAACACCATACACAAAGATAAAATAAAAAAGGATTAAAGACCTAAATATAAGACCAAAAGCTAGAAAACTCTTGAGGAAAACATAGAACACTTGATGACATAAATGAAAGCAAGATCCTCTATGACCCACCTCCTAGGAAATAAAAACAAAATTAAACAAGTGGGACCTGATTAAACTTAAAAGCATTTGCTCAGCAAAGGAAACTATAAGCAAGGTGAGAAGACAACCCTTGGAAAGGGAGAAAACAATAGCAAATGAAACAACTGACAAAGGGTTAATTTCCAAAATATACAAGCAGCTCATACAACTCAGTACCAGGAAAACAAACAACTCAATCAAACAGTGGGGGAAAAGACCTAAACAGACATTTCTCCAAAGGAGATATACAGATGGCTATAAGCACATGAAAAGATGCTCAACATCGCTCATTATCAGAGAAATGCAAGTCAAAACCACAATGAGACATCACCTCACACCAGTCATAATGGGCCTCATCAAAAAGTCTACAAACAATAAATGCTGGAGAGGATGTGGAGAAAAGGGAAAGCTCTTGCACTGTTGATGGGAATGTAAATTGATACAGCCACTATGGAAGAGGGTATGGAGATTCCTTAAAAAGCTAGGAATAAAACCACCATATGACCCAGCAATCCCACTCCTAGGCATATACCCTGAGGAAACCAGGGTTGAAAAAGACACGTGTATCCCATGGTTCAGTGCAGCACCATTTTCAATAGCTAGAACATGGAAGCAAGCTAGATGCCCATCGACAGATGAATGGATAAAGAAGTGGTGGTACATATACCCAATGGAATATTACTCAGCCATAAAAGTGAACACATTTGAGTTAGTTCTGATGAGGTGGATGAACCTAGAACCTATTATACAGAGTGAAGTGAGTCAGAAAGAGAAAGACAAAAACCGTATTCTAACGCACATATATGGAATCTAGAAAAATGGTACTGAGGAATTTATTTACAGGGCAGCAGTGGAGAAACAGACATAGAGAATAGACTTACAACACGTGGAGAGGGGAGGAGAGGGTGAGATGTATGGAAAGAGTAACATGGAAACCTACATTACCCTGTGAAAAAAGAGATAGCCAACAGGAATGTGCTGTATGGCTCAGGAAACTCAAACAGGGGCTCTGTATCAACCTAGAGGGGTGGGATGGGGAGGGAGATGGGAGGGAGTCTTAAAAGGGAGGGGATATATGTATACCTATGGTTGATTCATGTTGAGGTATGACAGAAAACAACAAAATTTTGTAAAGCAATTATCCTTCAATTAAAAAAAAAAAGTCTTGGCTGAGATTTTATTTTGATAATAAAAACAAAAATAAGTTTATTTTATCTTATACTTAACAGAATTTAAAATGTTTGCAACCATGTACTAGTTTGTATAATGAGTAAAGAATGAATAAGTGCTAATTTTCTTTGCACAATTTTTCTGAAGATAATCACATTATATAGCATTATTTATTTCACATCTGATTCACAATGGAGTGAGAAAGAGGGTCCAAAAATATTTAGGCTTCATATTTTTTCTCAAGGCCCCTTTAATCCGGAGGTAGATTAAACCACACCCTATTTTGGCTACCTTTTCATTTTACTTGTATCTCTTTGCATGTACATAGGATTCAAGCTAGTTGGCCCAAAGTGGTAAAGTAATTATCCTGTTTATCATGCTATTCATCCTTCTGGATATTTTGGTGGGATATCTCATAGGAAAAAACAAGCCATTTTGCCCATCTAAGCTCACTCTTCACTTTTCATACGTTTTAAATTTACTATTTCTTCCCAACTATTCTCTTTGGAAGGTCCTATTGGGTCAGCAGCATTAGTTTTCTTTTCTGCTGATCTTATATGTCGGTGGCTTTGTGTGGGATTGGCTGGGACTTTAGTATCACTTTTGTTTACTCCGTGAGATCTTGCATTGTGTGCAGATTTATAGCTTCACTGTGCAATTGATTTGCTTTGTAGACATCTGACAACCAGCCAGAGACTGGCTAGCCATTGACTCAGTACCTGAGGTATGGTACTCTGGGGTTCAGCAGGAAGTGAGCGTTGAGCAGGGATGGATTTTATAAGTGGTAATACTAATATACCCATTAATAAATAATTTAACATTTTAAAGACTTCAGCTTCTCTGAATGGCCTTGTAACAACAGGGACTTGGATAAACTACCCTACGATGATAAGTTGAATCGTAGAACTTGTGGTTGGTTGTAACTGAACGAGATGTAAGTGCTCGTTGCTGAGATGGCATCAAAGTGTGACAGTTTAAAGGGTAACCAACTGAAAGGAAAACCTGTCTTCCTACTCCCAGTACTTCTGACACTAACTGTCTGGAGTTCGTGTGGATCCCAAAGGGTGAGGCCTCAGTCCCACAAGGCTGTCCCCTCCTATGGCTAATTCATGTTGATGCTTGACAGAAAGCAAGAAAATTCTGTAAAGCAATTATCCTTCCATTAAAAAAAGATAAAAAAAGACTGTCCCCTCATTCAGAGGCCAATCTAGGCCTCCAGTGAAACTGAAAGTGAAGTCGCTCAGTTGTGTCTGACTCTTTGTGACCCCGTGGACCGTAGCCCACCTGGCTCCTCCTCCCATGGGATTCTCCAGGGAAGAATACTGGAGTGGGTTGCCATTTCCTTCTCCAGGGGATCTTCCCAACCCAGGGATTGAACCCAGGTCTCCCACATTGCAGGCAGACGCTTTAACCTCTGAGCCACCAGGGAAGTCCCCCTAAAACTGAGTTCCTTTCTGAGTTTATGATTAATCTATTAAAAACTATTCCCTTTCTTGTCCCCTCTGACCTCAGTCCTATGCTAACTGAACCCTAGTCAACCAGAGTCAGATGACTAAAATTGCTCTTGTCAATAACATTGTTGAAGTACTCAAATTGCTATTGTAGACATCATCATTAATGTAAAAACTCAGGTTGTTTCTCCAGGGCAATATGAACTCACAGACCCCCGAGCCATGGACCACATGTGGCTAGAGAATCTTAAACTGGAGATATCCTGACCTCTGAAATTATGATTAAGAATTGTCACAAGATAATGTTTAAACACAGCTTCTTTGTTCTTCCCTTTAAAAAACACCCCCAACCCGAAGATTGGGTTGGAGTAGATCTGGGGCTTGTCTTCCACTCCCTTGCTTCATGCCCTGCAAATACACTCTCACTTTCCGGCAGCCACCTGCTGTTAGGGTTTGGCTGTCTGTGCTGCGGGCACAGAAGCCCTTGTTTGGTGACACAAGTACTTCTAACTGGCTATCAGTAAGCCGTTCCCACTAACCCCTCCTCAGGTTTCATAGCTTGCCGGGATGACTCATGGAACTCAGGACAGTGCCTTACTTAACTATGCTCTTTGTGGTAAGGACGTAGCTAGGAAACCAATGGAAATGAAATGAAAGAGATGTGCAGGGCAATGTACATGGGAAGAGGTTTGGAGCTTCCATGCTCTCTCTGTGTGCATTACCCCATCAGCACCTTGATGTGAATCTGCTGCTTAGGGTTTTAGTGGAAGTTCAGTTCGATAGGTATGATTGATTATTAACCATTGGTGACTGAACTCAATCTCCAGCNCTGGTGGGCTGCCGTCTCCCGGGTTGCACAGAGTCGGACACGACTGAAGCGACTTAGCAGCAGCAGCAGCAGCAGTGGTTTAAATACTTCCTCAGCTCTCAGTGATGCTTTATTGTGACTGGGCTGCTAAGTACAGTTATAATCTTGATTTTACACACTTTCATCAGCCTTTTTGGAGAAGGAAATGGCAACCCACTCCAGTATTCTTGCCTGGAGAATCCCATGGACAAAGGAGTCTGGTGGGCTACAGTCCATGGGGTCGCAAAGAATCGGACACGACCGAGCAACTAACACACACACAGAGTGGTCTAACATGGATTTGGGTTTCTAACAATCCAGGATTTGACAAGTTGCGTCAATCTATTCTTGTTCCTGTTCAGTCGCTAAGTCGTGTCCGACTCTTGGCAAACCCATGAACTACGGCACACCAGGCTTCCCTGTCCTTCACTATGTCCTGGAGCTTCAAACTCATGTCCATTGAGTCACTTGATGTCATCCAACCATCTCACCATCCTCTATCCACCCTCTTCTACCCCTGCCTTCAATCTTTCCCAGTATCAGAGTCTTTTCCAATGAGTCTGCCCTTCGGATCAGGTGGCCAAAGTACTGGAGCTTCAACTTCAGCATCAGTCCCTCCAATGAATATTCAGGACTGATTTCCTTTAGGATTGACTGGCTTGATCTCCTTGCAGTCCAAGGGACTCCCAAGAGTCTTCTCCAACACCACAGTTCAAAATCATCGATTCTTCCGTGCTCAGTCTTCTTTATGGTCCAGCTCACATCCATACATGACTGCTGGAAAAACCACAGCTTTGACTATGTGGACCTTTGTTGGCAAAGTGATGTCTCTGCTTTTGAATATGCTGTCTAGGTTTGTCATAGCTTTTCTTCCAAGAAGTGTCTTTTAACTTCGTGGCTGCAGTCACTATCTTCAGTGATTTTGGAGCCTAAGAAAATAAAATTTGTCACTGTTTCCATTGTTTCCCCATCTATGTGCTGTGAAGTGATGGGACCAGATACCATGATCTTCATTTTTTGAATACTGAGTTTTAAGCCAGACTTTTTCACTTTCCCCTTTCACCTTCATCAAGAGGCTCTTTAGTTCCTTTTTGCTTTCTGCCATTACAGTGGTACCTGCATATCTGAAGTTGTTATTTCTCCCAGCAATTTTGATTCCAGCTTGTGATTCATCCAGCCCACATTTTGCATGATGTACTCTGCATATATGTTAAGTAAGCAGGATGACAATATACAGCTTTGTCGTACTCCTCCTTTCCCAATTTTGAACCAGTCCATTGTTCCATATCTGTTCTAGCTGTTGCTTCTTGTCTTGTATACAGTTTCCTAGGAGGGGACTTCCTTTTTGGCTCAGCTGGTAAAGAATCCGCCTGCAATGCGGGAGACCTGGGTTCGATCCCTGGATTGGGAAAATCCGCTGGAGAAGGGAAAGGCTACTCACTCCAGTATTCTGGCCTGGAGAATTCCATGCACTGTGTAGTACATGGGTTGCAAAGAGTTTGACATGACTGAGCGACTTTCATTTCTTATGAGCCAGGTAAAGTGATCTGGTATCCTCATATCTTTAAGAATTTTCCATAGTTTGTTGTGATCCACACAGTCAAAGACTTTAGTGTAGTCAGTGAAGCAGAAGTAGAATTTTTTTTTTGAATACCATTCCAAAAGAAAAGGAATTGCTTTTTCTATGATTCAGTGGATGTTGGTAGGTTGATTTCTGGTTCCTCTGCCTTTTTGAAATCCAGCTTGTATATCTGGGAGTTCTCGGTTCACGTACTGCTGAAGACTAACTTGAAGGATTTTGAGAATAGCCTTGCTAGCGTGTGAAATGAGTGCAATTGTACAGTAATTTGAACACTGTTATTGCCTTTCTTTGGGATTGGAATGAAAACTGAGTTTTCCAAATTTGCTGACATATTGAGTGCAGCACTTTCACAGCATCATCTTTTAGGATTTGAAACAGCTCAGCTGGAAGGGTCATGTAGGCATACATAATTTTCTTTCTTTCTTTATTTTTCCTTTCCTCTTTTCCTTCCAAGATCCCTCCCTCCTCCTTCCCTCTCTCCCTTACTCTTCTCTCTCTTTCTTTTCATTTCTGTTATGGTTGGAGAACAGAGGTGTTATGATATTGAATTTTTGGAATTACTAAAGTGTACTTTAAGGTGCATTCATATGTTTAATTAATATAAGTGCTCTGAATTATATAACTACATATGTAATTACATAATTCTGTTTATTGTGGATATAGACACATACATATAAATTTAAAAAGCATTTTGTAGGTCTGACCTAAATCAAATCCCTTATGATTAGGCAGTGGAAGTGAGAAGAAGATTTAAGAGACTAGATCTGATAGATAGAGTGCCTGATGAACTATGGACGGAGGTTCGTGACATTGTACAGGAGACAGGGATCAAGACCATCCCCATGGAAAAGAAAGGCAAAAAAGCAAAATGGCTGTCTGGGGAGGCCTTACAAATAGCTGTGAAAAGAAGAGAAGCGAAAAGCAAAGGAGAAAAGGAAAGATACAAGCATCTGAATGCAGAGTTCCAAAGAACAGCAAGAAGAGATAAGAAAGCCTTCTTCAGCGATCAATGCAAAGAAATAGAGGAAAACAACAGAATGGGAAATACTAGAGATCTCTTCAGGAAAATTAGAGATACCAAGGGAACATTTCATGCAAAGATGGGCTTGATAAAGGACAGAAACAGTATGGACCTAACAGAAGCAGAAGATATTAAGAAGAGGTGGCAAGAATACACAGAAGAACTGTACAAAAAAGATCTTCATGACCCAGATAATCACAATGATGTGATGACTCACCTAGAGCCAGACATCCTGGAATGTGAAGTCAAGTGGGCCTTAGAAAGCATCACTACAAACAAAGCTAGTGGAGGTGATGGAATTCCAATTGAGCTATTTAAAATCCTAAAAGATGATGCTTTGAAAATGCTGCACTCATATGCCAGCAAATCTGGAAAACTCAGCAGTGGCCACAGGACTGGAAAAGGTCAGTTTTCATTTCAATCCCAAAGAAAGGCAATGCCAAAGAATGCTCAAACTACCACACAGTTGCACTCATCTCACATGCTAGCAAACTAATGCTCAAAATTCTTCAAGCCAGGCTTCAGCAATACATGAACCATGAACTTCCAGATGTTCAAGTTGGATTTAGAAAAGGCAGAGGAACCAGAGATCAAATTGCCAACATCCGCTGGATCATGGAAAAAGCAAGAGAGTTCCAGAAAAACATCTATTTCTGCTTTATTGACTATGCCAAAGCCTTTGACTGTGTGGATCACAATAAACTGTGGAAAATTCTTCAAGAGATGGAAATACCAGACCACCTGACCTGCCTCTTGAGAAACCTGTATGCAGGTTAGGAAGCAACTGTTAGAACTGGACGTGGAACACCAGACTGGTTCCAAATAGGAAAAGGAGTCCGTCAAGGCTGTATATTGTCACCCTGCTTATTTAACTTATATGCCGAGTACATCATTAGAAACGCTGAGCTGGAAGAAACACAAGCTGGAATCAAGATTTCTGGAAGAAATATCAATAACCTCAGATATGCAGATGACACCACCCTTATGGCAGAAAGTGAAGAGGAACTAAAAAGCCTTTTGATGAGAGTGAAAGAGGAGAGTGAACACGTTGGCTTAAAGCTCAACATTCAGAAAACGAAGATCATGGCATCTGGTCCCATCACTTCATGGAAATAGATGGGGAAACAGTGGAAACAGTGTCAGACTTTATTTTTTTGGGCTCCAAAATCACTGCAGATGGTGATTGCAGCCATTGAACTAAAAGACGCTTACTCTTTGGAAGGAAAGTTATGACCAACCTAGAGAGCATATTGAAAAGCAGAGACATTACTTTGCCAACAAAGGTCCGTCTAGTCAAGGTTATGGTTTTTCCTGTGGTCATGTATGGATGTGAGAGTTGGACTGTGAGAAAGCTGAGTGATGAAGAATTGATGCTTTTGAAGTGTGGTGCTGGAGAAGACTCTTGAGAGTCCCATGGACTGCAAGGAGATCCATCCAGTCCATTCTAAAGGAGATTAGTCCTGGGTGTTCATTGTAAGGACTGATGCCAAAGCTGAAGCTCCAATACTTTAGCCACCTGATGGGAAGAGTTGACTCATTGGAAAAGACTCTGATGCTGGGAGGGATTGGGGGCAGGAGGAGAAGAGGACAACAGAGGATGAGATGGCTGGATGGCATCACTGATTCGATGGACATGAGTTTGAGTGAAATCCGGGAGTTGGTGATAGACAGGGAGGCCTGGCGTGCTGCGATTCACGGGGTAGCAAAGAGTTGGAGACGACTGAGCGACTGAACTGAACTGTGGCGTTTCATATCTCTGCTTATTTTTTATCTGCTGTGTTTATTGGTTCCAAGAGAGTTGTTAAAATTATTGATCTAGCTATTACTCCCTACAGTTATATCAGTTTCTGAGAATGTATTATTAACTTATTATTTCTCTTAAAATTTCTTCCACTTGTGGCTTTCTCCATAACTAGAGAACAAATTAAGTTGATTTTGCATACATGTTTCAAGCCGTTGTGTTGTATGCTGCTAAGTTGCTTCAGTCGTGTCCAACTCTGTGCGACCCCATAGACGGCAGCCCATCAGGCTCCCCCATCCCTGGGATTCTCCAGGCAAGAATGCCTGAGTGGGTTGCCATTTCCTTCTCCAATGCAGGAAAGTGAAGAGTGAGAGTGAAGTTGCTCAGTGGTGTCTGACTCTTAGCGACCCCATGGACTTCAGCCTACCAGGCTCCTCCATCCATGGGATTATCCAGGCAAGAGTACTGGAGTGGGTTGCCATTGCCTTCCCCAGATTTGTATTGTATACCTTAAACTAAAACAATGTTATATATCGATAATATCTCAATACTGCTGGAAAATTTTCATTCATTTTTATGGTGCAATAGTATCTCTTCATCAGCTTTCATCTCAACAGAGTTTTACACTGCTCTGACACCACCTCACAATCTGTAACACCCATGGTTTAACCACAGGTTTCTAGGGGGACATGGTGTCCCAAGGAAATGGGCGGGTTGGGTTCTGGGGGATGGAGTAAAAAGCTCTACTCCAACATGCCTCCTCATTGCAACTTCTGCCTTTACTTACGTTTTAGTCTTTTCAGAGCTTTCTTGGGGATTATTATTTTGGTGGGATGGTTGTTTCCTGGTATTCATGTTTCCTTCTCCATTCTTGGGAGCAAGTCTGCAGCCTTGGTTTGCTAAGTTGGCAGGAAGTAGGGCTGTGTGGCCCCTGGATTTAATTTTTTAAATTCCAATTTTATTGATTTATTTTTTAATTTCAGTTTTATTGAAATATAATTGACATAGTCTATTGTATAAATTTAAGGTAGGTGGTGTGATAACCTGACTTACATATATTGCAAAATAACTAACATGATAAGTTTACTTACCATCCATTATCTTTTATAGATACAAGAAAAAAAGGAAAAAAATATTTTTCTTGTGATGAAAACTTTTGTCAGCTCTCAAATAGATTACACAGCAGTGTAAACTAATCATCATGTTGCATATTTCATCCCCAGTGGATTTTGAATTACTATTTGAAAGGTCATTCTTCTACCTAGGGGGCACTTTTAATTTGAAAACTTGTATTCTACTTTTCTGGGAATGGTTTCACATTATTTCTTTGATAAACCTGTCTGCTTAGTTTTCTTGGATTTCTCTTTCTGGAACTTATATTGTTCTTTTATTTTATGTCTTTGCATTTTTTTTTAAACTCCTCCCTGCCACCATTTCAAGATTCTAAACACTTACTCCTATATTTTGCTTTAGTAGTATTACAATTTTATTCTTTATATTGATATATTGATCTGTATGGAATTTATTTTGGTGTCTGATATAATACAGGAACTTAACTTCTCCCCCAAATGTTAGCCATTTATTCAAACACTGTTTATTCAATAGTCTATCTTTCCTCCACTGACTTGAAATGTAAAATTTTGATTTTTTAGCATGTTGTGATAGCTTTCTACTTTATTCTTTTATTAATTATCCACCTATCAATTGACCCGCTTGAATTTTCTAGGTAGGCAATCACATCTTTTGCAAAACGGTGTCAGTTTTTTCCCCCCTTTTAAGATTTATGTCTTTGTCTTTTGCTCCTATTATTACTGATTGATTGCTTTAGACTATGGCTTTAGTTTCTTGTTATAGATTTGTGGGGAGACATTTTTTTTTATAATTTCATGAAGTTAAATAAGCTTCTTTCTTTTCTTCAGCTTTAAAATAAAATCAGGAATGGTATCAAACACTATAAAATGGTTTACAGACACAGGTATCCCTTGCTTTACACCACTTCACTTTTACAAAGACTTACCTTAAAAGACCTGTTTTTAACCTATTTTGAGGGAAGGAATAGAGAGGAACATGTAGAGAAAGGACTTGTGGACACAGAAGGGGAAAGAGAGGGCAGGACCAGCTGGGAGAGTAGCATTGAAATACATACACTGTGCGTGCATAGCATGCTCAGTTGTGTCTGATTCTTTGCCACCCCATGTTCTGTAGCCCACCAGGCTCCTCCGTCCTTGGAATTTTCCAGGCAAAATCACCATGTGTAAAATAGATAGCTAGTGGGAAGGTGCTCTATAACACAGGGAGCCCAACTTGGCACTCTGTGATGACATAGAGGGGTGAGAGGCTCACGAAGGAGGGGATATGTATACAGACATACACATATATATGTACACATACTTATGGCTGATTCAAGTTGTTACATGGCAGAAACCAACACAATAGTGTGAAGCAAGTATCCTTATTCAATTAAAAAAAGACCTGCTTTTGCTTTGAACTGCAAGAAATCTGAAGAAGACTGTTGCTTTTGCAAGAAAGGCAAGAAGCTAAAATAGCATTCAGCTTCTTTTGCTAGCCAGATGAGTCTGTGTGGAGGCAGCTGAATCCCAAACATAGAGTGCCCTGCCCAACTCCCTCCCTGGGAACCGCTTGGCACCTCAGCAAGGAGCTGCTGAAGCTGTGAACCATGTCTGTGAGCATCTGTGCTTTTTCTAGATGTATTTCATGTGTCCTTTAGCAAGATGTACCCTGAGGTAATCACTTATGGCTTTATTGCCCTTCTGTAGTTTTACAAAAGGTTTCATAGGAACGCTCTACTTTTGCATACTGGGAGAAATGTTTTTATCAAGATAGTGGTGAAATTTTTCTCACTAATCTGTTAATGTGGTAAGAAAATTTCTACTCTTGAACCATTCTTATATTCTTTAAATAAGTTCCACTAGATTGTTATTATTATTCTTTTAATAGAATGCTGGATTCTATTTCCTGATATTTTATTTAGAAAATTTGCATTTGATTTATAAGGAGTTTTTTTTCTCCTTTCCCATTCTTTTTCCTTTCTTCCTGTCTTCCCTTTCTTCCTTGCTCACTTCTTTCTTTCCTTCTACTCTTGATTCTTCCTTCCTTCCATGTTTCTTCCTTTTAAAAAATATTCTACTTTGTCTAATTTTGGTGTGATGGTTATAGCAGCTGCCAAGAATATTGCTGTCAAGAAGGCAAATTCATACACCGAATCTATGCCTGTCTCTATTAGGACAAATTGCTGTCCCTTCCTGACAGAAGTGCCCAGTGTGAGCACCTGGAGAGGGCCGATCCCCTTCCTGACAGAGTGCCCAGTGTGAGCACCTGGAGAGGGCCGATCCCCTTCCTGACAGAAGTGCCCACTGTGAGCACCTAGAGTGGGCCGATCCCCTTCCTGACAGAAGTGCCCAGTGTGAGCACCTGGAGTGGGCCAATCCCCTTCCTGACAGAGTGCCCAGTGTGAGCACCTGGAGAGGGCCGATCCCCTTCCTGACAGAAGTGCCCACTGTGAGCACCTAGAGTGGGCCGATCCCCTTCCTGACAGAAGTGCCCAGTGTGAGCACCTAGAGTGGGCCGATCCCCTTCCTGACAGAGTGCCCAGTGTGAGCACCTGGAGTGGGCCGATCCCCTTCATGACAGAAGTGCCCAGTGTGAGCACCTGGCTGGGCTGAGTGCCTTCCCTGGGAACTGGTGCCCTGGGCGACTGGGGAAGAGGCTGACTGACATTTGTGAGAACATTCTCTTCAGGAGTTAGATGCTGTTTTCTAGGTATTCTACTTCTTTCCAAGTCCTAGACCAGCTGGCCAATCTATTAGCCATGGCACGTGAACCAGTGTAGACCCATATCACAGGCCATCTTTCTTTCCATACAACATGGACCACCAGATGTCTTGCCTGAAGTTCTGTCTTTGGGAAGATCTCCAAATACTGTTTTCTAGCGTTTTCCCTGAGTAGTTGTCCACTTTAGGCCGGTGCTGGCATATTGCGCTTTTTTCTCTTCATTTTGTGGTCATAGGGAATACCCATGAGATCACGGAATAGTGGCAGGCCTGGCAGCAAAGCAGTAGGAGCAGGTCCTGTGGAATCTGACACACACACACACACAGGTATTTTATTGGGCCTTTTGGAACCACTCAGACTTTTCTAGTATGTACCCCCTTACATGTCATAATGAAATGCTTCTGAACACACCCAGTTTTTTGATTTGGTGGTTCATATAACACCTAGTTCCTAATGGGCGGTTTAGTAAAATTATTTCACAAAGCAGATTATGGTTTTAATTAGATTTCTCATTCATCAGTATTCCTTGTATACACTGTCTTCTCTTGAGGTCACTGTTCTGATTTAATTTTCATGTTCATGAAACTATTCTTGAGTTATTTCCTTAGAAAGGACATGTTTATGGTAGACCGTATGAGAAATGCATTAAAAGTATGGTTATCTTTGGCAAATAGCCTGTTCTTTCTTTCTGGAAGCTCCTGAGATTTTCTTTTGATAATCACAGTTCAAAAATTTTACAGGAAATGTCATATTTATGACTTTAAAAAATTAATTCTGCTTGGTACTTAGCTTGTCATTTTCAATCAGAAAATTCAAGTCTTTTTTTCAGATATGGAAGTTTTCATGTATTATATCTTGTATTATTACTTTCTCTACTGTTCCTTTCTTTCATTTTGGAACCATTATTATTCACTCTTTTTTCTCCATGCTTCTTTTCTTGTCATGAATATATGTTTGTGGTATTATTTATTTATGTATTTACTTAACAAACATTTTTGAGTACCTCCTCTGTGCCTAAATTCAGGCACTTGGGTTATATCATGAATAACACAAAGAACCCTGCTTGCAAGGAGCTTGTATTTTAGTGAGAAGAGATAGATGACAAAGAAGTAAATTCCATAATATATATATTTGAAGATGATGAGTACTAAAGAAGAAAGAGACAAGTAGGGTAGGGCAAGGAGAGTTGGGAGTGGTATTAATAATATAGGGATGATCTGCAATTTTAAATGGGTTGTTCAGGGTAGGCCTCCTGAGAAGGTGAGAATTAGTAAAACAAGGTGAGGGAGAGAGCCTTGCGGGACCTGGGGAAGAACATTCAAGGAGGCAGCTAGTGCAAAGGCCCTGAGAAGGGAGTGTACCTCGTGTGCTGGATGAAGAGCAAGAATGCTGGTATGACTGGTACAGAGTGGATATGGAGGTTCTGATGGATAACAAAACCTATAGGGTCTTTATAGACCACGGTAAAGACTTTGGATTTCCTCTGGCTAAAATGGGAAGCCATTATAGAGTACTGAGATGGAAGAATAACTTGATCTGACTTATTATAAAAGGGGGAGAGGCTTGGGGGAAGGATGGAATCGAGGGTTGGAGTTAGCAGATGTAAGTTATTCTATGTAAAATGGATAAGTAATAAGGTCTTACTGCATAGCACAGAGAACTATATTCAATATCCTCTGATAAACCATAATGGACAATATCCTCTGATAAACCATAATGGAAAAGAATATGAATGTGTGTGTATATAACTGAGTCACTTTGCTGTACAGCAGAAATTTATACAACATTGTAAATCAACTATACTTCAATAAGATAAAAATTTTTTAGTATAGTTTCATAAAAAAAAGATCTCCCTGGCTAATCTGTTAGGCATATATTGTACAGGTATCAATTGTATAGGAATAGATTGTAGAGGTAGAAGTGGGAAAACTAATTGGAAGTGATTCTTTAACAATGAGTGTGATAGTGGCTGGGATCAGGGTGGTAGCAGTGGAGTTTGGTAGCAGTGGACTATAATGGCTAGCAGAGTTTCCACTAGCTGAAATGAGGGATGCTATGAGAGTAAAATCAATAATTTGGCTTGGCATACGTTAAGTTTGAGAAGTCTAATGTTTCAAGTGGAGGTATTGGGTAGGTAGGTAGATATTTGAGTCTAGAGTCCAGGAGACAAATTTGGCAAAATCTATAAATTTGGGGGTAACTGGCATATGTAGTTAGTAGTTAAAGGTATAAAATTGGATGAGGTAACTGTATTGGTCAGAGTAGATGAGGCCTCTGCCTTGGTAACAAATATCTCCCAAATACAAGCAATTGATACACAGATGTTTGCTCAATGATATGAAGCTTGACGCACATCTGGGCTCTTTTCCAGGACATCTGTCTTTTATAGAGTGACTCAGTGAACAGGCTGCTTTGGTTTTTTGGTCCCACACATCAACATGAGGAATTCTCTAAATAGCTACAGCAGGAAAAAAGACAGCTGGAAAATTTTATGCCAGGCTTTGCTGGGAAGTGACCTGTCTCTTCTCCTCAGTCTGTTGGCCAGAACTAGTCACATATGGTCTTCCAGTTGCTGGGAAGGAGCGGGAGGAGATGTGGGTGTCATCAGGGAAGCCAGGTAGTTAGAGGGGAAAAGAAGGTCCTGGAGAGGAGGAGGAGATAGCAAAGGAGACAGGGAAGCAATGTCCAGGGGATGAAAGGAATTCCAGGAGACGATATCCTGGAACCCAAGGATGAAACTATTACAAGGCTGGGAAGGTGGCCATGCTGGGACAGTGAGACGCGGACAGGCCATGGGATCTATATGGAAATGATCTGTAATCTTGAGGAGAGCAATTTATTACTGTCACGTGTAAAAGCCTGATTGAAGTGAGTTAAAGAGAGATGGTAGACGGAGAAGAATTTGAGACAAGTACAGACAAGAAATGGACAGATGTTGGCAGGAGAAGTAAGTTTGAGACTCGGGTGTTTTGAGGACTTCCCCGGCTGTCCAGGGGTTAAGACGGCATGCTTCTGCTGCAGGGGGCATGTGTTCAATCCCTAGTTGGGGGACTGTGATCCTACAAGCAGTACTGTGTGGCCAAAAAAACAAAACTGCAGTGGTTTTTAAAAAAATTTTATTTTAGTTGGAGGATAATTAGTTTCTAATATTCCATTGGTTTCTGCCATATATCAACATGAACCAGCCATAGGTCCATGGGGTCACTAAGAGTCAGACACGACTGAGCAACTTCACTTTCACTTTTCACTTCCATGCATTGGAGAAGGCAATGGCAACCCACTCCAGTGTTCTTGCCTGGAGAATCCCAGGGATGCGGGAGCCCGGTGGGCTGCCATCTATGGGGTCGCACAGAGCTGGACACGACTGAAGTGACTTAGCATAGCATATGTATGTGCCCTCTCTCTTGAACCTCTGTCCCACCTCCCACCTGATCCCACGCCTCTAGGTTGTCACAGAGCACCAGATTTGAACTCCCTGCATGACACAGCAAATTTCCACTGACTATCTACTTTTACATATGGTGAAAGTGAAAGTTGCTCAGTCGTGTCCAATTCTTTGCGACCACATGGACTTCTCCAGGAAGTCCATGGAATTCTCCAGGCCAGAATACTGGAGTGGGCAGCCTTTCCTTTCTCCAGGGGATCTTGCCAACCCAGGGACTGAACCCAGGTCTCCCACATTGCAGGCAGATTCTTTACTAGCTGAGCCACAAGGGAAGTCCAAGAATACTGGAGTGGGTAGCCTATCCCTTCTCCAGCAGATCTTCCCTACCCAGGAATCAACCCGGGGTCTCCTACACTGCAGGTGGGTCTCCTACACTGCAGGTGGATTCTTTACCACCTCAGGGTAAGCGCCTTGCATATGGTAATATATATGTTTCAATGCTATTGTCTCAGTTGGTCCCACCCTCTCCTTCCCCGCTGTGTCCACAGGTCTTTTCTTTATGTTTGTAAGACTAGGGTGTTTTTGCTTGTTTTTTTTTTCAGCCAGGAGAGGTAACAGCATTGTTATATACAGTTGAAGAAGATCCAGTAGAATGAAAGAATGAAGACAGATGATGTAGCAGAGAGAGAGCAACGTTGTTGGAGCAGGACCCTTGCATCGGTTAGGAGGGACTGGCTGTGGGTGGCAGCTTGGACAATCCATCTTAGATTGTGGGTGGAAGGTGGGAAAGGTGGACAGACTCTGGTGGAAGGGGGCTGGCAAAGGCAGAGTACTCGGGGTTTGCGGTGAGAGAGGAAAGGAAGAAACAGCCTCTGGAGACTGGGGAGTGGACAGATGAGGGAAGTACATGACCTGGGCAGGACAAACTGCCTCTTGAGGCTCACAGTCAGGGACTGGAGTGAAGCATATCCATGCGACTTGTGATTTTCCCAGCTATCTTCTGCTGCAGAGTTGGATTTAACATGGTTAAGGTTTCATTAAGAGAGTTCAAGGAAGTTAGGGGCAGGAGATCGGGTGTGTGTGTGGGAGTGATAATTATGATAATGCCAGAGCATCCATTTTGTTTTTCATTACCTCTACTGGGTTTTTATAATTTGAATTGATGTATATATATTCTGTATGTATATAGAATAAAAACTGTAATAAAATACACAAGTATATAAAATATAAAAATAAATAAGTTAAAATTATAACAAAAATCTAAAAAATAACTGTAATGAGAACTCTTAAGGACAGTGAGGAAGATATTACCAAGAAACAATAAGAAAAAACAAAGATTTGGGGGTATATCTGTACCAAATCTGTACCTAATTTCTCTCTCCCTATCTATCTGTATAGACATATTTCCTTAAGAGTTCTCATCACAGTGTCTCTTGTGTTACTCTTAGCACTGTTTTTTGTTTCCTTTCTGAAGTCTGCCTCTGCTGGGGCCACCTCCTCTGATGGCTGGCCTCTGTCCCCTTCCTTCGAGCCACCTTGGAGGTCCTTTGAATAAGTGCTCTCACTGTGGTCCTGGGTCAGGGCATTAGCATCACTTGGGAGCTCTGTGGGAATGCAGATGCTCAGGTTCTGCTGGAGACCCCCTGAATCAAATATCTGGGGGGCAGGGCCCAGGAACACGAATGTTTACTAGCTCCCCAGGGATTCTGTTGAGAACTGCTGCTTGTATCCCTGTGGCCTTTGCTTTCCTACTCATGTGAGGGATGTGGGCCCCTCCAGACCTGCACTGGTAAGATTCGGGGGCTCTTGCCCAACCACACTGAGGAGTTGGCATGAGGCATGAGAGCAAGTCCTTCCTTCCCTGGGGGCATGGGGACAAGAGAATGGTGAGTGAACTGGCCAACAGAGGTTTGGATTCCCATTTCTCTACTTCTCCATCCGTATGTTTTGGGTTGAATCAGCACCCAGCCAGCCCTGTGCATATTAATTACCATTCTTACCTCACTGTGGTCCTTATAGGCTTTCTCGGGCCTCTTCCTGGCTCGGGGAAGAAGGGAGGACACTAAGATCTCAGACCCAGAGAGAATGCAAAGACAGCCAAGTTTCTAAATGGATTAACTTAAAACCAAGGAAAGACTAATCTGAGAATCATGATATTTTTGATTTGCTTAGGCAAATCCTGACAGACTCATCCAAACATTTTTTCTGCATGAAGAACTGAATGGGGAAGATTGCAGGTTGATATAAGAAAGCCTTCCTCAGCGATCAATGCAAAGAAATAGAAGAAAACAACAGAATGGGAAATACTAGAGATCTCCTCAAGAAAATTAGAGATACCAAGGGAACATTTCATGCAAAGATGGGCTCGATAAAGGACAGAAATAGTATGGACCTAACAGAAGCAGAAGATATTAAGAAGAGGTGGCAAGAATACACAGAAGAACTGAACAAAAAGATCTTCATGACCCAGATAATCACAATGGTGCGATCACTCATCTAGAGCCGGACATCCTGGAATGTGAAATCAAGCGGGCCTTGGAAAACATCACTATGAACAAAGCTAGTGGGGGTGATGGAATCCCAGGTTGAGCTATTTCAAATCCTGAAAGATGATGCTGTGAAAGTGCTACACTCAAGATGCCAGCAAATTTGGAAAACTCAGCAGTGGCCACAGGACTGGAAAAGGTCAGTTTTCATTCCAATCCCAAAGAAAGGCAATGCCAAAGAATGCTCAAACTACCACACAATTGCACTCATCTCACACGCTAGTAAAGTAATACTCAAAATTCTCCAAGCCAGGCTTCAGCAACATGTGAACCACGAACTCCCAGATGTTCAAGCTGGTTTTAGAAAAGGCAGAGGAACCAGAGATCAAATTGCCAACATCTGCTGGATCGTTGAAAAAGCAAGAGAGTTCCAGAAAAACATCTATTTCTGCTNTAGTATCTTTTCAATTATTCATATAGCCTACATATGTGCCCACACACCAGTGGAAAGGGTAATGGAGCAGAGAAAATGCCCAGGTGATGCTATTTTCATTTGGAAATTTGTTTGCCTTTTAACATGCTGCTGCTGCTGCTAAGTCACTTCAGTCATGTCCGGGACTCTGTGCGACCCCATAGACGGCAGCCCACCAGGCTCCCCCGTCCCTGGGATTCTCCAGGCAAGAACACTGGAGTGGGTTGCCATTTCCTTCTCCAATGCATGGAAGTGAAAAGTGAAAGTGAAGTAGCTCAGTCATGTCCAACTTGTAGCGACCCCATGGACTGCAGCCTACCAGGCTCCTCTGTCCATGGGATTTTTCCAGGCAAGAGTACTGGAGTGGGTTGCCGTTGCCTTTGCCTTTTAACATATTTTGGATCATATCATATAGATGATTTTTACAACTTAGAAGCAATCATTAGCGCAGATGACTAAATTCCAAGTTGATCAGAAGACCCAGGTCTGAATCCTAGGTCTACCACTCACTAGGTATGGAACCTTGAGCAAGTACTTTACCTCCAAGAATCTTCCTTGTTAATGAAGATAATGCCTGATTCATGAAGCTGGTGGACACCAATGAATGTCTCCTGAGGGCTTACACCTGCCCGGAGCTGTGCTAGGCGATTTAATAGGTGTTTTTACAACGCTGAGCAATCAGTGCAGGGCTAGGTGCATATGCCAAAGACAGTGAAAGAGCAAGTGTTCTCTCATGTTCACATAGTACACACACAACACACGCACAGCACACACACACACACACACACACACACCACACACACACAATATGGCACTGCAGCAGCACACACTGCAGGCACACACTCCACACACACACTCACCATATGCACGGTGTGTTCACATACACAGACACCACACATGCCTGTCACACAGACACCTAGACGCACAACACACGCATAGCACACACATGCATTACATGCACACGGGCCACAGCCTCATGTGTACCACACACCACCCACACCCACACTTGTGTCACTTGCATGCTCAGTACACTGCATCACACACATGACCTATGTGAACACATACCTGCACCCACACTCCACACACTAAATGCATACACACGTGTGGTAACCAGTACTTGCAATAATAAGAGATACCACCAGGTGTCACCGTGACACTTTTATTTGGGCATTTTTACGTGTCTATATAATAGTTCAAAGCTATGACCAACCTAGATAGCATATTCAAAAGCAGAGACATTACTTTGCCGACTAAGGTCTGTCTAGTCAAGGCTATGGTTTTTCCTGTGGTCATGTATGGATGTGAGAGTTGGACTGTGAAGAAGGCTGAGTGCCGAAGAACTGATGCTTTTGAAGTGTGGTGTTGGAGAAGACTCTTGAGAGTCCCTTGGACTGCAAGGAGATCCAACCAGTCCATTCTGAAGGAGATCAGCCCTGGGATTTCTTTGGAGGGAATGATGCTAAAGCTGAAACTCCAGTACTTTGGCCACTTCATGCAAAGAGCTGACTCATTGGAAAAGACTTTGATGCTGGGAGGGACTGGGGGCAGGATGAGAAGGGGACGACAGAGGATGAGATGCCTGGATGGCATCACTGACTCGATGGACGTGAGTCTGAGTGAGCTCCAGGAGCTGGTGATGGACAGGGAGGCCTGGCGTGCTGCGATTCATGGGGTCGCAAAGAGTTGGACATGACTGAGCGACTGAACTGAACTGAACTGATATAGTAGTTCTCCCAAGTGTAGCCAAGACTATTTTTATAATAATCTAAGATGTCATTTGCCTTTTTTTAAAACTCTTTCTCCCAGGAGTATGCAGTGGAGTTTTCAGGAGACTACATGATATATGACATGGCAACAGATCGAAGGCTGAAGTAGATCTGAGAATCCAGCTGTCATCTGCAAAGCCAGACCTTAAAGAGACTTGTAAACGTAAGACAATACCACTACATTTTTAGAACATACAGTTAATTTGCATAAAACTTATTTTATATTAACATGCACTAAGTTTATTAATGCTATTTTAAAATAAATAAATATCTCAAGATCTCCTCAGTTTCACTATCTAAATACAGTTAAAATTGATAGATACAAACTCACATAACAAAAGTTATTTTGGGGGTCTGCAATATAGTTTTTTAAGAGTATCCTGAGGCAAAAACATTTGAAATTACTATTTTATATGTAATCACATATCCACAGATACATTTCAACAGTTTTCTTTTTTTTAAAGTCTTTAATGAATTTGTTACAATATTGATTCTCTTTTATGTTATGATTTTTGGCCTAGAGGCATGTAGGATCTTAGCTCTTTCACCAGGGATTGAACCCACACTCCCTGCATTGGAAGGCAAAGTTTCAACCACTGCACCACCAGGGAAGTCACAAGGATTTTCTTTTATTATAAATTTGTAAAGAACCAAAACATTACAGAGAAGAGGAAAATCACTTTTAAAAGTACATATTTCATTTTTTATTAGCAGTAAAAAATAAAACTCCACAAGTATGTATGGTATGGGTGTCCTCAGTTGTGTCCGACTCTTTGCAGCCCCATGGCTCACAGCCCGCCGGGTCCTCTGCCCATGGGATTTCCCAGGCAAGAACAATGGAGCAGCTTGCCATTTCCTCCTTCAGGGAATCTTCCTGACCCAGGGATTGAACCCATGTCTCCAGGGTCTCCTGCACTGCAGACGGATTCTTTACTGCTGAGCCACTGGTGAAATCCCTAAATTCCATACATTGTTTTGCAAATGTTATTCGCTGTTTTGTGACAAAAGAGTCACACTCACAACAGTGCCAAAGTAAATCACAAAATTATACAAATTAAGGTCTTATGCAAGACAAATATGAGTTATCTGCTACACTGGCTGTGTCTTGCCTGTCCATTTGGAGGCTCCTTGGGAAAGTCTGCTCATGGGCAGACACGGGGTGGGCTGGCTCCAGGGCATGGCCAAGAGACCAGAGACAATCGCTGCTGATGTCTTGCCATGTTTTGTCCCAGTGTTTCTGCACGTATTTCTGCACAGTTGGGGTGTTCTGAGTATAAACTCAGAGTCCTGGGTTGTGTCAGCCAAGTCCTGTTTTGCTGACATTGCCGTGTGTATGTGGCAGCTCAGAGTCTTCACTTGCTCACGCTGCCACCTGGGGCCGAGGTGGGCCCTGCCCCTCAGCGTCTTTATGGGTCTTACTTCAGTGACCCAGCTGCCTCTAAGGTGCCACCTGTGGATTCCAGCTAAGGTGTGTCCCCAAGTGTCTCTTCCTTCAAGCAGCAGCCCTCGGCCCTCCCCCCGCGGCCCTCTTGGCCTCTGGGCCATGGAGGCCGTCTCCCATCCTGTGCGGGCCGTGGCCTGCGGTGCCCTGGTCCTGCTCCTCCGGCCTCTGCTCGCTCTGCCCTCTCAGGTCAGGGGCACTGGCGTGACCTGCTGCTCCGCTGACGCTCTTTTCAGACTCTGTATGGGCCCCAGAGTGTCCACTTGGTTAGCACCTGTAGTAGGGCCAGCTCCCAGGAGCTTCCCATGCATCTCCCCCTCTGCCAGACATGAGAAGAGCCTGCGCTGGCCACGCTCCCCTCTCACACGGGAGGGGCTGCTGGAACCACACACTTACATAAGTCTCTTGGCGAGCCAAGGTGGGAAGGGGGTTCACTGAACAGAGCAGCCTGTGAACAGAAGCAGGCTCTCCCCTGCCTCCCCAGGGCCATGGGACTCCAGGCAGGACTCCCCCGGAGGGTTCAGCAAATGCCCTGTTTTCCCTCTGCTCACCCGCCTTCTTCAGCCTCCTTCCCATGCAGCAGATATGCTTCACTGCAACTGCCAGCCCAGTTGAACTTCTTTCCCAAGATTCGTCTGGGCCCTCAGAAATATCTAGAGGTGTGCCCAGACCCCGAGCCCATGAAAAGTGTTCCAGAGTCTTCATGAGAGTGCCAAGCTTTGTCTATCTGGAGCCCGCTGAGTGTTGGGGGCTGTCCAAGTCCACAGATGGGCCTTTCTCTCCCTCAGCTTCAGCCGGATATCATCTCCAGCTCCACACACATACATTTTAAAACTGAGGTATAGTTCAGTCAAATGCACACACCTTAAGTGTATTTAGATCAATGACTTTTTTTTTTTTTTACAAATATTTGCATATCTGTGTGGCCAACACCCCAATCAACTTATAGAACATTGTTATCACCTTAGAAAAAACCCTGCCTGTTCCTTTCCACTCTGTCTCCCTCCTGCCCCCATCTTGCTCCCCAAGCAAACACTATTTTGATTTCTATTCCAAAAGATTAGCCTTTTTTTTTTTAGTTTTGAACTCCATATTAACACACTCTTTTGTTAAAGAGCGTGTAATATGTACACACTCCTTTGGATCTCATTTAGCTCAAAGCACACTTTTTAAGGGGACTCTCTGGTTTTGCTTGTATTAGTAAACCATCCTTTTTAAAGCTGTCAAGCAGTGTTCCGCTGTGTTGTGGTCGTCACTGTTGTCCAGTCGCTCAGTCGTGTCCGGCTCTTTTGCAACCCCGTGGACTGTAGCCCGCCAGGCTCTTCTGTCAGTGGAATTTTCCGGGCAAGCATACTGGAGTGGGTTGCCATTTCCTTCTTCAGGGGATCTTCCAACCCAGGGACTGAACCTGCGTCTCTTGCGTCTCCTGCATTGGCTGGCAGATTCTTTACCACTGAGCCACCAGGGAAACCCACACCACAATTTACTTATTCATTTTCCTGTTGATGAGCATTTGAGCTGTTTTCAATTTTTCTATTATGAAGAAAGTTACAATATACATTCTTGTACAAGAATTTGTGTGGACACATGTTTCCTTTCTCTTGGGTCAATGTGTAAGGATCACAATAAACTGTGGAAAACTCTGAAAGAGATGGGAATACCAGACCACCTGACCTGCCTCTTGAGAAACCTATATGCAGGTCAGGAAGCAACAGTTAGAACTGGACATGGAACAACAGACTGGTTCCAAATAGGAAAAGGAGTATGTCAAGGCTGTATATTGTCACCCTGCTTATTTAGCTTATATGCAGAGAACATCATGAGAAGTGCTGGACTGGAAGAAACACAGGCTGGAATCAAGATTGCCGGGAGAAATATCAATAACCTCAGATATGCAGATGACACCACCCTTATGGCAGAAAGTGAAGAGGAGCTAAAAAGCCTCCTGATGAAGGTAAAAAAGGAGAGTGAAAAAGTTGGCTTAAAGCTCAACATTCAGAAAACTAAGATCATGGCATCTGGTCCCATCACTTCATGGGAAATAGATGGGGAAACAGTAGAAACAGTGTCAGACTTTATTTTTTGGGCTCCAAAATCACTGCAGATGGTGATTGCAGCCATGAAATTAAAAGACACTTACTCCTTGCAGAAAAGTTATGACCAACCTAGATAGCATATTCAAAAGCAGAGACATTACTTTGCTGACTAAGGTCTGTCTAGTCAAGGCTATGGTTTTTCCAGTGGTCATGTATGGATGTGAGAGTTGGACTGTGAAGAAGGCTGAGCGCCGAAGAATTGATGCTTTTGAACTGTGGTGTTGGAGAAGACTCTTGAGAGTCCCTTGGACTGCAAGGAGATCCAACCAGTCCATTCTGAAGGAGATCAGTCCTGGGATATCTTTGGAAGGAATGATGCTAAAGCTGAAACTCCAGTACTTTGTCCACCTCATGAGAAGAGCTGACTCATTGGAAAAGACTCTGATGCTGGGAGGGATTGGGGCAGGAGGAGAAGGGGACGACAGAGGATGAGATGCCTGGATGGCATCACTGACTCGATGGGCGTGAGTCTGAGTGAACTCCGGGAGATGGTGGTGAACAGGGAGGCCTGGCATGCTGCGATTCATGGGGTCGCAGAGAGTTGGACACGACTGAGTGACTGAACTGAACTGAACTGAAGGTAAGAGAGAGCTTCCCAGGTGGCATTAGTGGTCAATTTATTTCATCAATGTCTTATACTTTTCAAGGCCTTTTACTTCCTTAGATAGGTCTATTCCTAGGTATTCCCAGGGATACAAGGAGTTTTCAACATCCACAAATCAATTTATATGATACACTACATTAACAAATTGAAGAATAAGAAGCATATAAGCATCACAATAGATACAGTAAGACTTTTGACAAAATTTATGATAAAAAATTTCCAGAAAGTGATCATAGAGGAAACATACCTCAAAATAATAAAGACTACATATAACAAATTCACAGCTAACATTTTACCCGATCTGAGATGCAATGTGTACATGCTAAGTCACTTCAGGGTCTGACTCTGCAATCCTATGAACTGTAGGCCCACCAGGCTCCTCTGTCCATGGGATTCTCCAGGCAGAAACACTGGAGTGGGTTGCCACGCCGTCCTCTAGAGGATCTTCCCCACCCAGGGACTGAACCCACATCTCTTACGTCTCCTGCATTGGCAGGCGGGTTCTTTACCACTAGCACCACCTGGGAAGCCCCAACACTATACCCAGTGGTGAAAAACTAAAGGCATTTCTTCTAAGATCAAGAAAAGGACAAGGATGCCTACTTGTACCTCTTTTATTCAACATAGTTGTGGAGGTCTTATCCACAGCAATCAGGGAAGAAAAAGAAATAAAAGGAACCTAAGTTGGAAAGGTAGAAGAAAAATTGTCATTCTTTGAAGATGACATCATACTGTACATAGAAAATCCCAAAAGTTCCAACAGAAAACTGAAAAATTCATCAGTGAATTTGGTAAACAATAAATAAAATTAGTAAGCAAATTTGGTGCATTTCTGTACACTAACAATGAACTATCAGAAACAGAAATGATAGAAACAGCCTCGTTTAACATTGCATCAAAAAGAATAAAATTGTTGTGTGTTTTAAAATGGCTGCATTAAAATGGCTGCATAACAGTCCAGAGTGTGAGTGAACCGCATGGTTTCTTTTGGCTGTCTTAGGTGGGCCCTGGAGCCAGCAGTCCAGGTTTGAAGGGAAAGCGATGGACTGCTGGTTCCTGGGCCCATGGTCTTAACTTGCATGTTATACTGTCTACAGTAGAAACTAACAACTATACTCCAATTAAAAATAAAAAAAAGAAAATGCATGTGGAAACCTTATTGGGATAATTTCAGTAAATGCTTCTTTTTTCTTTTGTTATAAACCACATTACGATCTTGCACAAAGCTTGTTTCCTTATTTAAGATTACTCTTTTAGGATCAATACCCAGAAGTAAAATTACTGGGCCAGTAGATGTGAGTATTTTTAAGAATCTTAATATCTATGCCCAAATTGCTTTCTAAAAGGATCCATTTACCCTCCCACCAGCAGCATATGAGAGTGTCCTCGTCACCACAGTGTTCCTGAGAAGCGGTGCCTTTTTACTATAGTGGAATGTTCTATCTACAATGAGAGAAGTCATGTCAATAGGCAGTGACTCAGAAGTCACTCTTTACACCTGCTGCGGTAACACCCAACACCTACCCAGTATTGGGTATTGCTACAGTTATGCTGCATAACAGCATAACTTATATGTAAATGACATATAGTAATACATATTTATTTTTTACTCATGAGTTTGTGGGGCTTCCCAGGTGGTAAAGAACCCTCCTACCAATGCAGGAGACCTAAGAGATGTGGGTTTGATCCCTGGTCAGGAAGATCCCCTGGAGGAGGGCATGACAACCCACTCCGGTATTCTTGCCTGGAGAATTCCATGGATGGAGAATCCTGGTGAGTGACAGTCCATAGTGTCGCAAAGAGCTGGATATGACTGAAGTGACTTAGCAGCTGCTGTATATGACCTTAGGCACCATGAGTTTGCAAGTTGCCTGGTGTGGCTCTGTTTCACGCTTTTTGGGACTCTTACCCTCCTCCTGCACTAGCAGGGTCATATTCATCTCTAGGTGGTGGCAGGGGTCTGAGAGAGGGCACTCTTGACCACTCAAACATATTTCAAATTTTTCTTGTGTCAGAGCTGCTAATATATCATTCAGTTCAGTTCAGTTCAGTCGCTCAGTCATGTCCAGCTCTTTGCGACCCCATGAACCGCAGCACGCCAGGCCTCCCTGTCCATCACCAACTCCTGGAGCTCACTCAAACTCACGTCCATCGAGTCAGTGATGCCATCCAGGCATCTCATCCTCTGTCATCCTCTTCTCCTCCTGCCCCCAATCCCTCCCAGCATCAGAGTCTTTTCCAATGAGTCAACTCTTCTCATGAGGTGGCCAAAGTACTGGAGTTTCAGCTTCAGCATCAATCCTTCCAGTGAACACCCACGACTGATTTCCTTTAGGATGGACTGGTTGGATCTCCTTGCAGTCCAAGGGACTCTCAAGAGTCTTCTCCAACACCACAGTTCAAAAGCACCAATTCTTCATTGCTCAGCTTTCTTCACAGTCCAACTCTCACATCTATACATGACCACAGGAAAAACCATAGCCTTGACTAGACGGACCTTTGTTATATCATTGAGTGAGCCCAAGTCAATGGGAAAGTCCAAAGGGGTGGGGAAGTGCCTCCCACATGGAGCCTGTGATGAGGGTGTAGGTGCAGGGAGAGGGGAACAACTGGGGAGATGGTTCAGGCTGCCACTCCTTGCATCCTGTTGTTATAAGTTAAAAGAAGCTTCTTTATTGGACTTAAAGGGATAAAAGAGAGGTTTCTTTTAAGCTTAATATGCTGATATATTAATAACGTATTTATTAGTGATTTTAGAAATTTTTCATGCTCAGCAACTCAACACTCTTTAAGAGAACCTGTCAGGATACAACTTTTCCTGTACAGTTGCTGATCATGTACGATTTCTGTACCATCTCAGGTAGCTCTCCACCTAGTATGATCTGATTTACTGAACAGTATATGTGACAGTTTAAATCAGTATCTTAGTTGTACTCCTCACCTTGCTTCTGGCCTGAGTTAATTCAATGACAAACTTTATAAACACATTCATTAGCTTAATGAAAAGCAACACTGGTTTACTAGTCCAACTATTTAGTGAATCTGAGCAATTTATTAAAAATACATATTTGAGTTATTTTATAGAATATGGCAGTTATAATAAGATGTTTTGTTAAAAAAGATCTGTTCTTGCAGTCAGACAGTATATACACTTTGAGAATAATTTCACTTCTTTCTCTCTTAGCTGTTCCCATTAACCCTGCAGCCAGTTCCTTACCACACTGAGCTGAGATTTTAATTCCATATTGAAATTTAACTTTTTGTTGAAACTAGTGCACCAACTTTAAGTTTTTAGTTTACCTCTTCCTCCATTATTTATTGGGTCCTATATCTTCCACTTTCTTTGATTCTTTGGGGCAAGTTTTACCTGGTATGAACTGACACACGCATGAAGATGTCTTTATTTAGCATCCCCACTTGAATGATAGTTTGGCTGGGTATTAAATTCTAGGTTAAAAATGCTTTTTATTTCAAATTATTAGAGAAATTGCCCTACTATCTTCTAGCATTCAGGGTAATGGAGGTGTCTGATGTCAAACTGCACTCAATGTGTACTCAATGTGAAAGTGCTGCACTCAATATGCCAGCAAATTTGGAAAACTCAGCAGTGGCCACAGACCTGGAAAAGATCAGTTTTCATCCCAGTCCCGAAGAGAGGCAATGCCAAAGAATGCTCGAATGCTCAAACTACGGCACAGTTGCACTCATCTTGCACGCTAGCAAAGTAATGCTCAAAATTCTCCAAGCCAGGCTTCAGCAATACGTGAACTTCCAGATGTTCAAGCTGGATTTACAAAAGGCAGAGGAATCAGAGATCAAATTGCCAACATCCCTTGGATCATAGAAAAAGCAAGAGAGTTCTAGAAAAACATCTATTTCTGCTTTATTGACTATGCCAAAGCCTTTGACTATACCAAAGCCTTTGACTATGTGGATCACAATAAGCAGTGGAAAATTCTGAAAGAGATGGGAATACTAGACTACCTGACCTGCCTCTTGAGAAACCTGTATGCAGGTCGGGAAGCAACCGTTAAAACTGGACAAGGAACAACAGACTGGTTCCAAATAGGAAAAGGAGTATGTCAAGGCTATATATTTTCACCCTGCTTAGCACCCCACTCCAGTACTCTTGCCTGGAAAATCCCATGGATGGAGCCTGGTGGGCTACAGTCCGTGGGGTCGCTAAGAGTCGGACACAACTGAGTGACTTGACTTTCACGTTTCACTTTCATGCACTGGAGAAGGAAATGGCAACCCACTCCAGTGTTCTTGCCTGGAGAATCCCAAGGATGGTGGAGCCAGGTGGGCTGCCATGTATGGGGTTGCACAGAGTCGGACACGACTGAAGTGACTTAGCAGTAGCAGCAGTATTTAATTATATGCAAAGTACATCGTGAGAAACACTGGGCTGGATGATGCACAAGCTGGAATCAAGATTTCTGGGAGAAATATCAATAACCTCAGATATGCAGATGACACCACCCTTATGGCAGAAAGTGAAGAACTAAAGAGCTTCTTGATGAAAGTGAAAGAGGAGAGTGAAAAAGTTGACTTAAAGCTCAACATTCAGAAAACAAAGATCATGGCCTCTGGTCCCATCATTTCATGGCAAATAGATGGAGAAACAGTGGAAACAGTGTCAGACTTTGTTTTCTTGGGCTCCAAAATCACTGCAGATGGTGATTGCAGCCATGAAATTAAAAGTCGCTTACTTCTTCAAAGGAAAGTTATGACCAACTTAGACAGCATGTTAAAAAGCAGAGACATTACTTTGACAACAAAGGTCTGTCTAGTCAAGGCTATGGTTTTTTCCAGTAGTCATGTAGGGATGTGAGAGTTGGACTATAAAGAAAGCTGAGCACCGAAGAATTGATGCTTTTGAACTGTGGTGTTGGGGAAGACTCTTGAGAGTCCGTTGGACTTCAGGGAGATCCAACCAGTCCATCCTAAAGGAAATCAGTCCTGAATATTCATTGGAAAGACTGATGTTGAAGCTGAAACTCCAATACTTTGGCCACCTGATGCGAAGAGCTGACTCATTTGAAAAGACCCTGATGCTGGGAAATATTGAAGGCAGGAGGAGAAGGGGACGACAGAGGATGAGATGGTTGGCTGGCATCACCAACTCAATGGACATGAGTTTGGGTAGGCTCTGGGAGTTGGTGATGGACAGGGAGGCCTGGCTTGCTGCAGTTCACGGGGTTGCAAAAAGTTGGACATGACTGAGCGACTGAACTGAACTGATGTTAAGCTATTTTTCATTGTATCGGGATAACCTATTTTCTCTCTTTTGAAGCTAGTAGGACTTTCCTTTTACCCTTGGTGTTCCAAAATTTTACCACAATATGTCTAGATTTTTGAAATTCAATTTTATTTTTCATTCACTCTGCTTAGCACTCAATGAACCCTATTAGTCTGAAGACTAATAACTTTCTTCAGCTCTGGAATTGCCACCCACCAGCCCATTATTTCTTCACTTCCATTTTAGCTGTTCTTTCCTCTTGGAACTCCTGTTGCACACACAGCGGAACTTCTGAGTCTACCCTCCATATCTCATGACTCATGTTTTCTATTTCTTTGTCCTTCTGACTTAGCTTTAGGAGACTTCCTTGTTTGAACTTCATGTCACTAGTTTCCGTGACCTGTGTTATTCTGATAACGCCTCATTTTTGAAGACAATCTTCAGTTTTTGCTAAATATTTGCAATTAACTTTTAATGGGTAAAATATCCCCTCATCTCTCTAAAAGTAGAAATTCTAGTTATTATAATTTTTTCAAAGAAATAATTTAATTTATTTGTCTATGACTGTGCTGGGTCTTCCTTGCTGTGGGGGCTTTTCTCTAGGTATGGAGAGTGGGGGCCACTCTTCCCTCACTGCAACGTGCAGGCTTCTTATTGTGGTGGCTTCTCTTGTTGTCTCCAGGCTCTGGAGCACAGGCTCAACAGCTGTGGCCCACGGGCATGCTCCAAGGCATGTGGATTCTTCCCAGACCAGGGGTCGAACCTGTGTCTCGTGCATTGGCAGGCGGAGTCTTTGCCAGAGAAGTCCTATGATGTCTTTAAGTCCTCCATTGATTGGCTGTAGTTCTTCTATGCTATGTTTGATTTTACCATGGTGTTGATTTTTCTCAAGAGTTTGGAGATTCTGGGTTACCATTATGTACTTCTTTTTCCTTTCCTTTTCTCCCCTCTCTTGTTTTTTGCTTCTGTTAAGTAAATGAGTCTTTTCTGTCATTTATAGGATTTTGATTAGGAAGGAGGTCAAATGGGGGTGCTTGATCTTCCATCTGGATCTGATCTGCATTTTTAGCAAAGCAACTAAGTTTGGAAGTTTGAAACTAGAGACACTAAGGCTGAAAGATTTCTTAGTGTAAATATATTTCAGCAGAGTTAATGAAAACTTGGAGTGCTTACAAAGTTGGATATATTACATGTGTGACAAATTATATATAAACCAGATTTCATTTCCTGTTTTTTTTTTTTTTTTTTAATCAGCAAAGGAAAAATGGCAAGAGACCTAAATCTCCTCTATTTTAGCTATACATTTTAAGGGATAATATATACTTGAACATTTTCAGCGTTTGCTGTTAAAATGAATAAACCTTTACAGTAAATCCCCCCCGCCAAACATAAGTTCTAGCCAGCGATGAGCCCCTCGTTGGCTACAGCCCAGGTTTTGTTCAGAGGGCCTGCCGGCCGCAGGCTGCTGCTGTTAGCAACCGCAGAGCCATCTTTCTCACTTGTCTCTCATCACTATGGTGATTCTTGTTAAATAAAGTGAACAGTCCTGATCGTGTGCACTGGTACCTTATTTCGTGTATTATCTGTGGCTGTCAGTTTCTACAAACAGCCGCCATCTAACCAATAAATACTTGTGAATGCCTACTATGAGCTTGGACCTAGAGACACAAATACGGCAAAATGCTTTCCCTCAAGGGAAGAAAATGCAAAATCCGTAGATTTCATGGATCATCCAGCAAGTGAAGCCCAACTTGATACATTTTTGTGGTTCTTGAATTTAAAAATGTTTTGTTTGCATAGGTATAATCCTTTAAAAATCATGCCTAATTTCAAACAGGAGATAACTTATAGGGTTCAAAAATCAGAATGACATGAAAAGTTATCCCATTCATATTCTTTCCTCATCTCCCGCTCCTTTAGGTGACTTTTTTTTCATTAGATTCTTGTTTCTACTAGTGTTTCCTTAGGCATTATGTATGGATACATATTTAGATTTTTTTCTTAACAAGGGTGACATGCAATGTATTTACCAATATACCCTGGAGACCTTTTCATATTGGTTCATAAAGATCTCCCTCATTTTCTTTCACAGCTCTAGGTAGTCCCCTTGGGTGATGTATCATAGTACATTAATGAGTCCCCTATTGAGGGACACTTGGGAAGTTTTCAATCTTTTGCCATTACAATGAACACCCCAATTAATAATCTTGTGTCTGTCATTTCTATGTATGCAGGAGTATTTGCAGAATTGATTTCCAGAAGTGATACTGGTGCATTAAAATGTACTTTCATGTATACTTCTGGTAGGTTTTGCCAGCTGTCCCTTTAGAGCTGCCTCTTTACATCTTACCCTCTCTCAACAATGTCTGAAACAACTCTTTCTCCTGGGTAAGACTATGTCTGATCCTTTTTCGTCTTCTCAGTTAAGTCGCTCGGTCATGTCCAACTCTTTGCAACACCAGGCTTCCCTGTCCATCACCAACTCCTGGAACTTGCTCAAACTCACGTCCATTGAGTTGGTGATGCCATCCAATCATCTCATCCTCCGTCGTTCCCTTCAACTCCTGCTTCCATCTTTCCCAGCATCAGGGTCTTTTCCAGTGAGTCGGTTCTTTGCATTAGGTG
This sequence comes from Redunca redunca, assembly GCA_006410935.1. Lineage (NCBI taxonomy): Eukaryota > Metazoa > Chordata > Mammalia > Artiodactyla > Bovidae > Redunca > Redunca redunca. The sequence continues at coordinate 41,447 of SJYQ01016544.1, read as the reverse complement.
GCCAAAGTCCTGGAACTTCAGCTTCAGCATCAGTCTTTCCAATGAATATTCAGGACTGATTTCCTTCAGGATTGACTGGTTGGATCTCCTTGCAGTCCAAGGGACTCTCAAGAGTCTTCTCCAACACCACAGTTCAAATGCATCAATTCCTCAGTGCTCAGCTTTTTTTATGGTCCAACTCTCACAGCCATACATGACTACTGGAAAAGCCATAGCTCTGGAATAGATGGACCTTTGTCGGCAAAGTAATGTCTCTGCTTTTTAATATGCTGTCTAAGTTGGCCATATTTTTGCTTCCAAGGAGCAAATGTCTTTTAATTTCATGGCTGCAGTCACTATCTGCAGTGATTTTGGAGCCCAAGAAAATAAAATCTGTCACTGTTTGCATTGTTTCCCCATCTGTTTGCCATGAAGTGATGGGACTGGATGTCATGATTTCATTTTTTGAATGTTGACTTTTAAGCTCGCTTTTTCACTCTCCTCTTTCACTTTCATCAAGAGGCTCTTTAGTTCCTTTTCACTTTCTGCCATAAGAGTGGTGTCATTTGCATATCTGAGGTTGTTGATATTTTTCTTGGCAATCTTGATTCCAGCTTGTGCTTCATCCAGCCTGGCATTTCACATGATGTGCTCTGCGTATAAGTTAAATAAATAGGGAGACAATATACAGCCTTGATGTACTCCTTTCCCAACTTGGGACCAGTCCATTGTTCCATGTCTGGTTCTAACTCTTGCTGCTTGACCTGCATACAGGTTTCTCAGGAGGCAAGTAAGGCAGTCTGATATTCTCAGCTCTTTAAGAAATTTCCACAGTTTGCTGTGATCCATACAGTCAAAGATTTTAGTGTAGTCAGTGAAGCAGAAGTAGATGTTTTTCTGGAATTCTCTTGCTTTTTCTATGATCCGAGGGATGTTGGCAATTTGATTTCCGATTCTTCTGTCTTTTCTAAATCCAGTTTGAACATCTGGAATTTCTCAGTTCACGTACTGTTGAAGCTTAGCTGAAAGAATTTTGAGCATTACTTTGCTAGCGTGTGAGATGAGTGCAATTGTGAGTAGTTTGAGCATTCTTTGGCATTGCCTTTCTTTGGGATTAGAATGAAAACTGACCTTTTCCAGTCCTGTGGCCACTGCTGAGTTTTCCAAATTTGCTGGCATATTGAATGTAGCACTTTCACAGCATCATCTTTTAGGATTTGAAATAGCTCAGCTGGGATTCCATCACCTCCTCTAGCTTTGTAGTGATGCTTCCTAAGGCCCACTTGACTTCTGGCTCTAGGTGAGTGATCACACCATCATGATTATCTGGGTCATTAAGATCTTATTTTTGTATAGTTTTTCTGTGTATTCTTGCCAGCTCTTCTTAATATCTTCTGCTTCTGTTAGGCCCATACCATTTCTGTCCTTTATTGTGCCCATCTTTACATGACATGTTTCCTTGATATCTCTAATTTTCTTGAAAAGACCTCTAGTCTTTCCCATTCTATTGTTTTCCTCTATTTCTTTGCATTGATCCCCGGGAAGGCTTTCTTATCTCTCCTTGCTATTCTTTGGCATTCTGCATTCAGATGGGTATATCTTTCCTTTTCTCCTTTGCCTTTCGCTTCTCTTCTTTTCTCAGCTATTTGTAAGGGTGAGACCATGTCTAATCCTTTCTCGTCTTCCAGTACCAAATAATACTCGCAGATTCCCCCCTTTACCTCACAGTGTTGTCTTTTTCCTCCGGTATTGTGCAAGCCCCTCTTAGCAGAAGTTTCTTATAGACATGTATAAGTAGACAGAGTGTTACATTTACTGTGTGGTGTACCAGATGAAGAACTGTTGAAGAAAACCCAGAATATTTAAGGGATGATGTGGAATGCAGGTGGCTGGGGTCCAGGTTCAAGCTGCTGAATAGTGTGAGGGAAGCTCGGGGACAGATTGTGGAGAACTTGGGCTGCCAGACTCCAAAAGATCTGGATTTTTCCTTCAGGCAACAAGCAGCCATTGAAAGTTTCAAAGTAGAGGGAAGAGATGGCCGGAGCCATGTCAAGGCAGATTAATTCCAGCGGCCCCAGGGTGGGAAGAGACTAAAGATGGCAATTTTAAATTCTTACACGTACCTGCTCTGGCTTGCTATGGTCAGAAATGTGTAATATTGCTGTTTACCAGTTGTGTGTTACCTCACATGCAGCAGTTGGGGGGAGAATTTCTTAGCCAGAGGGGATAATGTCTCCATTAGCTTTCTGACTGGAAGAGGGGAGGAGTCACTTTCCCTCTGGCCCCTTAAGGGTTGTCCTCATCATTGTCATTCAACTCACAGGAACTGAAACACCAGTCCCTTTAAGCTCACACAGCAGCTGCTGCCTTTGAGCCGAGGTTTCTCATCTAGTGTTCTTTTGATATTATTTCCCGGGGAGAGGCGGTCCCTCTGGGGCAATCCCTCCTTGCAGACAGAAGAAGAGAGCGTGTCACAAGCACGAGAAGAAGGCGCGCTTCCCAAGGCTTGTTTCAGCTGTTGGCCACCCACCGAGTGGCCTTGCAGAACAGTCACCGGCTTGGTGAGGTGCGAGGGGCCGCGATGCTGTGTGCGGTTCCCGCGGCAGTGGGCTCCCGAGGCCCGCAGCGACCCGCCAGGTTGCGGGTTCACTCCCACTCCCCAAGGGCTCAGCTGCTCTGCTGTTCGCAGCCGCCCTCTCCGCTCCTCTTAGTTCCTGGAGCTTTAGAATTTCTTTGGTTACTCCCTTTATGAGTCTGGTCTCTGTGAGAGAGCTGAAAGTTCTGAGCTTATGAAAAGTGCGACTTTGTCTCTGAGCAACGCAATGGCAGGAATTCAGAACGTGAGGGTAGAAAGGTACCGGGAGTTGGACCTCTCTGGAAGGAGGCTGGAACTCCGACGTGAGGCCGATTCTGAGGCCTGAGCTTCCTGCGAAGGGTGGTGGGAGGACGCATTCCGTGGCAGAGAGGGTCCCCCCAAAAGGGCCACGGGATTCTCCTCCCAGAAGTCATCGGCACACAGGTTGTTAGAATTCAGAGTCTGTCCATCTTCATTTCATCTGATCTCTTCATTTAATTAACTTTAGGGAATTTCTCGGCTGTCCAGTGGTTAGTACTCTCACAGGGGGCCGGGGTTCGATCTGCAAAGGTAAAGGTTAAATTTACCGTTAGAAGATTATATGTGTTGCAGTTACTTACTGATAGAAATGTCCGCTCAATCATTGCCCATAACTTTTCAGTGAGGACACAGTATCACAGGATTACTAGGAATTCGGGGTCACGGAAGGGAAATGAAGGACCTTAAGTAGAGAAGGACATTAACGTCAGGCACAAGTTCGCGCATGCTCTTTCAGCAAGTGCTTCTGGCGTTCCTGTCAGCCGCGTTTCCTGATTCTGTGTCTTTGGCCCCGTGGTGTTGGGGACCAGGCAGCTTCACAGGCCTGGGACCCTGTGGGCTCTGCCCATCAAGGACACCCGGCTCTGGGCTCTGCCTTGAGGGTAAGTCCTGGTGAATCAGGCTTATCTTCAAGTTAACACTTAGAAGAGTTTCATGGCAGGGATGGAGACAAAGGCTTGAGGTAAAGGACAAGACTCTGTTTGGGAAATGAAGATGCTTTGGATGGGTTCTATCCAAAACAGTCACCCCCTTGCTAGCAGGGGCTGCTGGGGTGTGGAGTTCTTCCAACTGCTTAAGGCTCCGAAAAAGTGGCCCCGAAGTCACATTTTCTTCTAGGACATACTGAAGAATCATTGAACAGAATGTATTTTAGTATCAAGTGCTACTGGAAAACAAAAAAGTTAAACTCAATTTAAGCCCCGAAATGAGTCGAAGCAATTTATTTAGTTTTCTTCAGGGGCAAAATATTCTTTGTCCTAAATCATCTGCAGTTAAGTCATAAACATAGAATGAAATTCCCTTTAGTAAGCCCCTAAGCTAATTAAATGCATTTCTTCTGTTCCATATCACGAGCAGCAAAAGGGAAAGGAAAGAAGGAAAGAGCGAGTAAATTAGTCCACGTGATGACTCTGTGGTTAGACATGTTTTTCAGCACTTACTGTGGTTCTTGACTCTGAGACAGGAAGTGAGTGAAGCCAGCCCAAACCCTTGCTAGCAGGGGCTGAATGTGCTCGGGATTCAGGGAGGCAGGCAAACAGCCAGATGATAGTCCAAGGCTCGGCAACTTGGGCTTGGCCCACCGGGGTAGTTGGGGAGGTGGGGGAATTGGAGACAAGGTGCAGAGATGAGAGAGGGAGGCCCACCCAGGTGTGGAACCGAGGCTGGAGGAGCTGAAGGAAGAGGCATAGCGAGAGGCGGACAGAGCCCACTGGCCTGGGGATGCGGGCTCCACGCTGCGTGTGCAGAGGCCTTCAGGTAGGGGAAGTGGGTTTCTCAGACGACTCTGGCTGGTGAGTGAATAAGGAAGGTGAAGTTGCCATGGGTGCAAGGAGTCCAGGGAGGCAACTACTGCCAGATCCCAGAGGGAGAAGAGATTGTCGTGGGGTTGGAGGGCTGGGCACAGACTCGAGAGAATTATACTCCCCTGCTCTCTGCTTCCACCCACCTAACTGAGTAGAGGAGGAGCAGCAGGGAGGAGTCAGCTCACACCCCAGGGCTTCTGACTTGGGGAGCTGCCAGGCAGGCCATCAGGATAGGATCATGGCAGTGTGCCTGGGTGGGCTTGATGGTAGGGCAGAGGCAGCAAGAGTAACGACTTTGAGTTTAATTAATGGTATTTAGGCACTGTATCAGTCAGGGTTCTGCCAGAGAAACAAATCAGGAAGATATTAAAGAGAGAGAGAGGTCGATTTATTGCAAGGCTTATGTGTAGGGCTGCCGAGGCTAGTTGAAAATCCGCAGGGCAGGCTGTGAGGAAGTGCGGGCTGGGACCGTCAAGGAGGAGCTGACAGTGCTTCTTCCTCAGGGAATCCTCGGTTTTGCTCTGAAGACTCTCATCTGGCTGGATGAGGCCCATCCAGGTTACCAAGGATAATCTCCTTTACTCAGTTTCGGAAGAGTGTAGGACTTCCCTGGTGGCTCAGACAGTAAAGTGTCTGCCTACAATGCGGGAGACCCGGGTTCGATCCCTGGGTTGGGAAGATGCTCTGGAGAAGGAAATGGCAACCCACTCCAGTACTCTTGCCTGGAAAATCCCGTGGATGGAGGAGTGTGGTAGGCTACAGTACATGGGGTTGCAAAGAGTCAGACACGACTGAGCGACTTCAGTTTTTCACTTTCACATCTAAGCAAAGTTGGTACATAACACTAACCTTCATGGATAGAAAACTACAGAATCGTGAAATATTCAAGTAGTAGGGAATGAGTAAAGGGAAAATGGTATTCCTCCCATCCCAAACTCCTGGAACTTCTCCCCGGAGGAAACCGTAGTTAAGAGTTCCTGTGTCTTCATTCAGATGGACGAGGGACCTGGGCAGGAAATGGGGGTTTTTCAGCATTTGCGTAGGATGCAAAGCCATAGGACTGGGTGGGAGCACCCAAGGAGACTGTGAAAGTCACACAGGAAGAGAAGGGCAGAGTCTGAGGATACCGCAGATGGGGACTTGGCAGGCAAGAGACAAGAGAGGGGCATATGGAGCCTTGTACAGAATCCCAACCAGCTTATGCATGGCGAGTGAGTCCAGAACAAGCGCCCAAGAATTCAGGCTGGCTAGCAGCAGCAGAACAGGCAGCAGAGCCCTGGGGAGGATGGCCTTCTTGTCTCTGGTCTGGTGCGGGGAAGCACCTTACCTTCGCCTACCCCTGTGGCCGGGGCCCTGTGTTCAGGGAGGAGAGGTCAAAGCTTTCTCTCCATGCTGCTGACAGCAGAGACCAGGGGTTCTTGGCGCTTTGCTTAGGGTTCACCTTAGTGAGTTCTTAGTTGAGCAGAGGTTGTCCTGCAGACTCATTTGGGATTGTGTACAGGAATTCGAGGCCAAGAGGCTGGTACTGTGGGAGGAGAGAGGAGCAGACCCAGCCCATGGCAAGAGGGAGGGTGAGGAGGAAAGTTGGCTGGGGAGCCCTGCGCAGAGGGGCCTTTGCAGACAGTGCAGTTTTGATGCTGTACCCTGTCGTAAACCTGGAGGGGTAGAGTGAGCACAGACTGGCAACACGTTCACTTACTGTGCTTTGCCCTGTGGAGCCTGATGCTAGCTCTTATTGTTAGCATCAGAGCTGAACTGCAGGACTGCGCTCTGGCTTAATCCCAGCGTAAATGCGCAATTGAGCGTGCATGCAAGCGGGCAGCAGCCTCTGCTCCTCGGAGAGAGCCATGGTGGTATAGCCTAGGATCCCCCAACACCGCTGCCTGGGGTAGCCCCCTGTGCCCTCTCACGTGAGCCCTGATCGGGACTGAGTTATGTGGTGAGAAAACCCCTCGGAAACCTGGGAAGGACTCAGGCAGCAGTTTGGCAGCAGTTTAGTTACAGACCTTCACACTTTTTGTCCTAAAAACCCTGTAGAAGAACACTGAGTACGCTGAACTTTCCTCCATATCTCAATAACAACGTGGAACGGCACCTCTGGTGACTCTAGGAGACAGGGGAAAGCTCCAAGCCAGAGTTACATTTAACTGCAGTCAGAAGCTCTCACACTTGATCACTAGGACTGGCAGGGAAGAAGGGCAAGTGGGGGAGAGTCTAACAAGAAGTTCCTAGAAGGAGAAGGTCTTACCCCGAGGATTGAAAATCAGTTGGGGGAGGTTGAGAGAAGATGTAGATGGGCCTGGAGGGGGTCTAGATGTGGCCAACCTAGCAATAACTGCTTTAGGAAAAGAGTGGGTCCCTGGAAGGCAGACTCAGTGTTCCTCGGAGACGGCAGTTACTGATAAAGGAACTGAAGATGCTTAGAGGTTGCGAAGAAAGCCTTCTGTAGTTTAGTTCGCTCTCCTTTTTCCAGTGTTTTGAGGTAGACCATTAGGTTATTGGTAGGCTTTTTCTTCTCTGTTAACAAAGGTGATAATAACTATAAGTTTTCCTCTAAGCACTGTTCAATTGCATACCATAAGTTGTGGTATGTTGTGTCTTCATTTTTAGTCACCTATCAGTAACATCAGTAACAAATATCAGTAACATAATAGGTATTACAGCACATTTATAAGAATATCATAAGAAAAATAGTGAAAAGGAAAAACAGAATTATTCTGCATATGAAGAAAATATACCAGAAAAATGTTGCTAAAGGTGGGGGAAAATTGTACCCTAACCTTCCAATATATATAAGGCAAAACCAATACAATATTGTAAAGTAATTAGCCCCCAATTAAAATAAATAAATTTAAATTAAAAAATAAAGGCATTAGCCACACACACACAAAAATAATAGCTCAGTGAAGTAGTTGCAGCTTTGAAGAAAGACCACACAGCAGAAATTTAAGAGCTTAGGAAAGAAGGAGCTAAATAAAAGGAAGATAGTGAACTATCAGGTCTTGGTAGAAATCAGGAGAGAAACAGAAGAAAATACAAAATCAGAAATGGACACTAAATTAAAAGGAGCTTGAAAGAGAGTAGAGCAGAAAGCACAATAAGGCATATGGAGGTTATCAATGAGGAAAGAACCTGAAACAGCAATAAGGGAATGAAACAGGTTAGAGAATCAGTAAAAACTGTGAAAGACTTTGAAATGGGTCAAAAGGATTATGAGGTATCTTTGATGGAAAGCTATGCTTTGGAGTGGAATGGAAAACTGAACGCTACTTTCTGGGTTATCCCCTCCTGGGTCTGCACCTTTGTGCTCTTTTATAAGTCTGTATACTGTAAACGGGGCTTCTCCGGTAGCTCAGCGGTGAAGAAGCCACCTGCAGTGCATAAGGTGCAGGAGATATGGGTTTGATCCCTGGGTTGGGAAGATGCCCTGGAGGAGGAAATGGCAACCTGCTCCAGTACTCTTGCTGGGAAAGTCCCATGGACAGAGGAACCAGGCAGGCTACAATCCACAGGGCCTGAAGAGTTAGACAGGACTGAGAGCTGAACATACACACACACACGCAAATTGTAAATAACCAATAGCAATGCAAGTGATTGCTTTCTTTTTTTTGATGTGGACCATTTAAGAAGAGTCTTTACTGAATTTGTTACAATCTTGCTTCTGTTTTACATTTTGTTTTTTTGGCCATGAGACATGTGAGACCTTCGCTCCCTGTCCACCTGCATTGAAAGGCAAAGTCTTAACCACTGGAATGCCAGGGAAGTCCCCAGTGCAAATGATTTTAATCTTATATATGCAAATTAATTATTTATGACAGGAGGAATAAATGACCCCCCATTTTTGTAGGCAGAATAATGCTCTCTGCAAAATGTCCGTGTCTTAATCCTTGTAACCTGTGAATATGTTACTTTACATGGCCCAAAGGGTTTTGCAAATATGATAAGTTAATGATCTTGAGATGAGGAGAGTCTCCTGAATTATCCAGAAGGGTCCAATGTAATCACAAGGATCCTGTTACCAGTAGGGTCAGTGTTAGAGAAGGGGATGTGACAATGGAAGCTGAGGCTGGAGTGATGCAGTCATGATCCAAAGAATGAAGGCAATCTGTTGAGGCTGGAAAAGGCAGGAAACAGACCGGAACACCCATTTTAGATTTCCGACCTCTAGAATTGTAAGGTAATAAATGTGTTGTTTTAAGCCAGTAAATTTGTGATTGCAGCAATAAGAAACTAATACACCCCCCAAAATGTCGATTTTATTATATCTATTTGTAGGTTCATTTTACTCTCTATGTATGTCTCTATCCTTTGAATTCTCCTTTAAGCTGGTTGCAACATCTTATTGATTTATCATTAACAATGAATTAAATATTTTGTATTTGCTTATTTTATATTTTATGAATTCATGATTTCACTCTTTTAAAAAAGTAATTTTTGACAATGTTGCCAAAACCATTTAATAGGGAAGAGCAGTCTTTTCAATAGTGCTGGGAAAACTAGATATTGACATACAAAAGAATGAACTGTCCCCTTATCTAATACCATATGCAAAAATTAAGTTAAAATGGATAAAACACCTAAGTGTAAGAACTAAAGCTGTAAAACACTTTTTTATTTTATTTTTTTGTCCACGTGGCTTGCAGGATCTCAGTTCCCTGACCAGAAACTTAGCCTGGATCCCAGCAGTGAAAGGACAGAACTTTAACACTAGACCACTAGGGAGCTCCCAGCTATAGGCTCTTAGCCTGGGCCCCAGCAGTGAAAGGGCATAACCCTAACACTAGAGCCGTAGGAGGCTCCCAGCTATGGGGCTCTTAGATGACAACACAGGGGACATTTCATGACACTGGATTTGGTAATGATTTCTAAGGCAAAAAAAGAAAACAAATGGCCAAACTAGATTTCATCAGAGTTAAAAACTTTTATGCATCAAAGAATACTACCAACAAAGTAAAAAGGTGGGAGAAAATATTTGCAAACACCTATTTGATAACAAAGTATATGGAGAACTCCTAAAATTAATAACAAGCCCTCCAAATGACCCAATTCAAAAATAAGCAAAAGACTTGAATGGACTTTTATCCAAAGAAGATATATAAATGTCTAGTAAGCACTTGGAGAGAGGCTTAATATCAGGAATCATGAAGGAACTGCAAATGCAAATCACAGTGAGATGCCACTTCACGCTTATCAGAATGACTGTGATAAAACAGAAAACCAGCGTTGGTATGGACATGGAGAAACTGCAACCATTGTGCATTGCTAGTAGGAATGTAAAACAGATTTGATTGTATTTAAAAAGAACCTTCCACCCTGCTTCTGGAAAGATGGAGTAGATGTACTTTTTCCTGTTCCTCCTGTTAAGTACAACTAAAACTCCTGGAAGTTGTGTATAAAATGAACACAAGAAGACTCTGAAAGGTAGAGAGATAGAAGCTGACAAAGTAAAGGACTCCACGAAGCCTGCTCTCTGAGGTCAAAGGGCCAGAAAGATATTAGCCTGGAAAGACAGAAAACTTTTAGACAATAACTGCTCTACTTCAGCCAGACTGCACAGAAGAAAATGATGCCCCAGCCCGTCTGTGTCAGCACAGGTCATGAGGAGAGCCTAGACTTCTGTTTTCACGCGTGTGCTGTCACTCCAGCTGTGTCCAGCTCTTTGCGACCCTCTGGCCTGTACTCCTGTGTCCATGAGATTCTCCGGGCATGAATACTGGAGTGGGTTTCCATGCCCTTCTCCAGGGTCTAGACGTCTGTTCTTGCCATGCTGTAATGAGGTAGCTCAATCTATGCCTCCATTAGTAGGGTGCTGGCAGAGAAGGCCAAGTGAGGAGCCAAGACTTCTATACTTGTTGGGTGAAACACAAAACATTGCCAATTATGAATATGCTTGAAACAAATGAAAAAATAGGACATCTCAGCAAAGAAATAGAAGATATAAAGAACTCTGAAAAATTTTATACCTAAATGTGCAGTAACAACAACAAAAACCTCAAAGCTGGCCTAAGAGTAGGATGGAGAGGATAGGGGAAAGAATCAATTAAATGAGTTAACTTAAAGATAGAATGATATAGTGCTTGCTTTAGCAACATATATACTAAAATTGGAATGATGCAGGGAAGATTAGCACAGCCCCTCAACAAGGATGATGTGCAAATTTGCGAAGTGTTCCATATTTTAAAAAACGATAGGATGAAATATATTATCCAGTTGCAATAATGGTGAGAAAATAAAGTGGTGAAAAAAAGAATAGAACTTCAGAGACATGTGGGCCTCTAACAGAGATCTAAAATTTGTGCCATCAGAGTCCCAGGAAAGAAGACATGGGACTGAAAATATTTGAAGAAATAATGGCTGAAAGATTCTTAAATTTGGCCAAAAAAAAAAAAAAACCAAAAAAACAAATAAACAAAAACAAAACACGTGAATGTACAATAAGAAACTGAGTGAACTCAAAGGTAAACCTGAAGAAATCCATGTCAATATACATGGATTTGAACTGTGGTTTTGGAGAAGACTTGTGAGAGTCCCTTGGACTGCAAGGAGATCCAACCAGTCAATCCTAAAGGAAAACAATCCTGAATATTCATTGCAAGGAGTCAAATATCTAAAAGCTAAAGACAAATTAAAAAACCTTGAAAGTAGCTAAAGAGAAGCAATGTGGAAACCTTTGGGGAAAAACATTAAAATTTCAGCAGATTTCTCACCAGAAACCATGGAGAGTACAAGGAAGTGGTACAATATTGTTTCAAATGCTGAAAAAAATGGCTGTCAACCCAGAATTGTGTCAAGCCCATGAAAATATGCTTCAGGAATATAGGGAAAAATCAAGATATTCTCAGATAAAGGAAAACAGAGAGAATTTGCTGCTAGCAGACCTACCATAAAAGAATGGCTAAGGTAGTTCCTCAACCAGAAAGGAAATAACAAAAGAGGAATCTTAGAACATCAGAAAAGAACAATGTAAATAAATACAGAAAAGAACAAAAATGTAGATAAATACAATAGACTTCCCCTCTTGAGTTTTCCAAATTATTTTTGATGATTGAAGTAAAAATTATGACACTGTCTAATATGATGCTAGGAGGGGTTGGGGGCAGGAGGAGAAGGGGACAACAGAGGATGAGATGGCTGGATGGCATCACCGACTTGATGGACATGAGTTTTGAGTGAACTCCGGGAGTTGGTGATGGACAGGGAGGCCTGGCGTGCTGTGATTCATGGGGTCGCAAAGAGTCGGACACGACTGAGCAACTGAACTGAACTGAATGTGGGGCTCAGTGTTTATAGAGATAATATTTCAGACAACTATAAATGGGGTAAGGTAAAGGGACTTTAAAGGAGGTAAGGGTTCTTCCCATCACTCAAACTGGTAAAGTGGCAACACCATTCAGTTCAGTTCAGTTCAGTTGCTCAGTTGTGTCCAGCTCTTTGCGACCCTATGGACTGTAGCATGCCAGGCCTCCCTGTCCATCACAAACTCCTGGAGTTGACTCAAACTCATGTCCATGGTGTCTGTGATGCCATCCAGCCATCCCATCCTCTGTCGTCCCCTTCTCCTCCTGCCCCCAATCCCTCCCAGCATCAGGGTCTTTTCCAATGAGTCAGTTCTTTGCATCAGGTGGCCAAAGTATTGGAGTTTCAGCTTCAGCATCAGTCCTTGCAATGAATATTCAGGACTGTTTTCCTTTAGGATTGATTGGTTGGATCTTCTTGTAGTCCAAGGGACTCTCACAAGTCTTCTCCAATACCACAGTTCAAAAGCATCAGTTATTCTTTATAGTCCAACTCTCATATCTGTACATAACTACTGAGAAAAACCATAGCTTTCACTAGACAGACCTTTGTTGGCAAAGTAACATCTCTGCTTTTTAATATGCTGTCTAGGTTGGTCATAGCCTTTCTTTCAAGGAGCAAGTGACTTTTAATTTCACAGCTACAGTCACCATCCAGTCTGTCACCAACAGTCACCAACAGTCTGACACTATTTCCACTGTTTCCCCATCTATTTGCCATGAAATAATGGGACCAGATGCTGTGATCTTAGTTTTCTGAATGTTGAGTTTTAAGCCAACTTCTTCACTCTCTTCTTTCACTTTCATCAAGAGGCTCTTAAGTTCTTCGCTTTCTGCCATAACGGTGGTGTCATCTGCATATCTGAGGTTATTGCTATTTCTCTTGGCCATCTTGATTCCAGCTTGTGCTTCATTCAGCCTGGCATTTCACATGATGTACTGAACCGTGAACTTCTTGATGTTCAAGCTGGTTTTAGAAAAGGCAGAGGAACCAGAGATCAAATTGCCAACATCTGCTGGATCATCGAAAAAAACAAGAGAGTTCCAGAAAAACATCTATTTCTGCTTTATTGACTATGCCAAAGCCTTTGACTGTGTGGATCACAATAAACTGTGGAAAATTCTGAGAGAGATGGGAATACCAGACCACCTGACCTGCCTCTTGAGAAATCTGTATGCAGGTCAGGAAGCAACAGTTAGAACTGGACATGGAACAACACACTGGTTCCAAATAGGAAAAGGAGTCCGTCAAGGCTGTATATTGTCACCCTGCTTATTTAACTTATATGCAGAGTACATCATGAGAAATGCTGGACTGGATGAAGCACAAGCTGGAATCAAGATTGAAGGGAGAAATATCAATAACCTCAGATATGCAGATGACACCACC
>SJYQ01016544.1:16476-28156 GCA_006410935.1 Redunca redunca | reverse complement strand
CTGATGCTGGGAGGGATTGGGGGCAGGAGGAGAAGGGGACGACAGAGGATGAGATGGCTGGATGGCATCATTGACTCGATGGACATGAGTCTGAGTGAACTCCGGGAGTTGGTGATGGACAGGGAGGCCTGGTGAGCTGTGATTCATGGGGTCACAAAGAGTCGGACACGACTGAGCGACTGAACTGAACTGAACTCTGCATATAAGATAAGTAAGCAGGGTGACAGTATACAGCCTTGACGTACTCCTTTCCTGATTTGGAACCAGTCTGTTGTTCCACGTCCAGTTCTAACTATTGCTTCTTGACCTGCATACAGATTTCTCAGGAGGAAGGCAAGGTGGTCTGGTATTCCCATCTCTTTTGAATTTCCACAGTTTGTTTTGATCCACACAGTCAAAGGCTTTGGCATAGTCAATAAAACAGAAATAGATGTTTTTCTGGAACTCTCTTGCTTTCTGATGATCCAACAGATGTTGGCAATTTGATCTCTGGTTCCTCTGCCTTTTCTAAGTCAAACTTGAACATCTGGAAGTTCATGGTTCACGTACTGTTGAAGCCTGGCTTGGAGAATTTCGAGCATTACTTTGCTAGCATGTGAGATGAGTGCAATTGTGGGGTAGTTTGAGCATTTTTTGGCATTGCCTTTCTTAGAGATTGGAATGAAAACTGACCTTTTCCAGGCCTGTGGCCAGTGCTGAGTTTCCCAGATTTGCTGGCATACTGAGTGCAGCACTTTCACAGCATCATCTTTTAGGATTTGAAATAGCTCAGCTGGAATCCCATCACCTCCACTAGCTTTGCTCATAGTGATGCTTTCTAAGGCCCACTTGACTTCACATTCCAGGATGTCTGGCTCTAGGTGAGTGATCACACCATTGTGGTTATCTGCATCATGAAGATCTTTTTTGTACAGTTCTTCTGTGTATTCTTGCCACCTCTTCTTAATATCTTCTGCTCTGTAAGGTCCATACCATTTCTGTCTTTTATTGTGCTAATCTTTGCATGAAATGTTCCGTTGGTATCTCTAATTTTCTTGAAGATATCTCTAGTCTTTCCCATTCTGTTGTTTCCCTCTATTTCTCTGCATTGATCACCAAGGAAGGCTTTCTTATCTCTCCTTGCTATTCTTTGGAACTCTGCATTTAGATGAGTATTTCTTTCCTTTTCTCCTTTGCCTTTAGTTTCTCTCCTTTTCTCAGGTATTTGTAAGGCCTCTTCAGACAACCATTTTGCCTTTTTGTATTTCTTTTTCTTGGGGATGGTCTTGATCACTGCCTCTTGTACAATGTCATGAACCTCAATCCATAATTCTTCAGGCACTCTGTCTATCAGATCTAATCCCTTAAATCTGTTTGTCACTTCCACTGTATAATAGTAGGGATTTGATTTCAGTCATACCCGAATGGTCTAGCAGTTTTCCATACTTCAATTGAAGTCTGAATTTGGCAATAAGGAGTTCATGATCTGAGCCACAGTCAGCTCCCAGTCTTGTTTCTGCTGACTGTATAGAGCTTCTCCATCTTCAGCTCCAAAGAATATAATCAGTGTGATTTCAATATTGACAATCTGGTGACGTCCATGTGTAGAGTTGTCTCTTGTGTTGTTGGAAGAGGGTGTTTGCTATGACCAGTGCAATCTCTTGGCAAAACCTTGTTAGCCTTTGACCTGCTTCATTTTGTACTCCAAGGCTAAATATGCCTGTTACTCCAGGTATCTCTTGACTCCCTACTGTTACATTCCAGTCCCCTATAATGAAAAGGACATCTTGTTTGGGTGTTAGTTCTAGAAGGTCTTGTAAGTCTTCATAGAAATCGTTCAACTTCAGCTTTTTCAGCATTGCTGGTCAGGGCATAGACTTGGATTACTGTGATACTGAAAAGTTTGCCTTGGAAATGAACAGAAATTATTCTTTCATTTTTGAGATTGCATCCAAGTATGCATTTCAGACTCTTTTGTTGACTATGAATGATATTCCATGTTTTCTAAGGGATTCTTGCCCACAGTAGTCAATATAATGGACATCTGAGCTAAATTCACCCATTCGAGTCCAGTTTAGTTCACCGATTCCTAAAATGTTAGACTATATAAATTACGTACATATGTAATACAGCAACCACCAAAGGGTATACAAAAATATACACTCAAAGACCTTAGAGATATGTCAAGTGGAATTCTAAAAAAGTCCCAGTAACCCAAATGAAAGTGGGAATAAGAAAACATAAATGAAAACCAGAGAGAATAAGAGGAAAATATAAAGTGGCAGACGTAAGCCCTAACATGTAAACATTTACATTAAATATAAATAGTCTAAATATATCACCTACAAGGCAGAGATAGGCAAACTAGATTTAAAAATGTGACCCAACTATGCAGTGTTGACAAGAAACTTACAATGTTTATAATGATATAATTGAAAGTAAAAGGGTAAAAAAATATACTATGCAAACATTAATTAAAAACACAAAACTGGCCATATTTATAGTAAATAATATAGGCTTCAGAGAGAATAAAATTATCAGGGACAGAGAGAGAAATCATGTGATGGTAATAAAGCTAATCCACCAAAAAAAGGACCAATCTGTCAAGAAGACATATCATGATAAACACATGAAAAGACGGTCAGCATTGCTCATTGTTAGGGAAATGCAAATCAAAACCACAATGAGGTACCACTTCACACCAGTCAGAATGGCTGCGATCCAAAAGTCTGCAAGCAATAAATGCTGGAGAGGGTGTGGAGGAAAAGGAACCCTGTTGCACTGTTGGTGGGAATGTAAATTGATACAGACACTATGGAATACAGTATGGAGATTCCTTTCAAAACTAGGAATAAAACTACCATATGACCCAGTAATCCCACTACTAGGCATGTACCCTGAGAAAACCATAACTGAAACAGACACATGTACACCAATGTTCATTGCAGCACCATTCACAATAGCTAGGGCATGGAAGCAATGTAGATGTCCACCGACAGATGAACGGATAGAGAGGTTGTGGTACAGATATACAACGGAATATTACTCAGCCATAAAAAGGAACATAATTGAGTCAGTGCTAATGAGATGGATGAACCTAGAGCTTGTTATTCAGAGTGAAGTAACTAAAAAAGAGATAAACAAATATACATTAATGCATATATATAGAATCTAGAAAGATGGTACTGATGAGCCTGTTTGTAGGGTAGCAGTGGATACGAAGACATAGAGAACAAACCTATAGACACAGGATAGTGGGTAGAGAGGAGAGGGTGGGGCGAATGGAAAGAGCAGCATGGAGACATATACGTTAACATATGTAAAATAGATACAATGGGAATTTGCTGTATGACTCGTGGAACTCAAACTTGGGCTCTGTGACCACCTAGAGGGGTGGGATAGGGTGGGAGGTGGGAGGGGGGAAAAAAGCAAAGGCCGCTATTGTAAGAATCTGCACAGATGTGGGGGAGTCTAGTGGGAATCCAGGCGGGGAGTCACGTGAATAAAACGGTGGTGCTGGGAGAATCTGGTCCCAGCGGAAAACTTCAGAGGCAGTTCTGACAGGAACAGAAAGAACCTGAGAGAGAAGGATGGAGTCCAGAGCAGAGTGTCAGAGATAGCTTGGGTCACAGTGGAATGCAAACACAAACACTTTTTCCCAAACTTCATCAGTGGAGAGTGAGCACTTTGATTTTCTAGATGGACTGAATTTTTCTGAAAGTCCCTTTAGGAAAATGGCCATTTGAATCCCTCCAACAGACCCTTTCTCCAACAACGTGCTAACTCCTGAAACTCCTCCACCACAAATGTTTCATATAGTAAAGTTGAGAATTAATTAGAAAAGGAAAAAAACTCTCAAGTCAAAACACATATCTCACAACCTATTATAGCATTAAGATTAGCATTAAAGAAAGTTGGAAACTGTAATGTTTTAAGCACAATTTATGAGACAGATTTCCTGTGTGTCACTCTCAGATAATAAATGCTTTTCCTTCAAGTTGAAAAAAAAAGAGATATCAGTCCTAAATGTATATGCATCACACAGCAAAACTGTAAAATATGCATGGCAGAAACCGAAAAAATGGAAAGAAGAGACAACTCCACAATTATAGAGACTTCAACACTCCTCCTCAACAATTAATAGAACAATTAGACAGAAAAGCATTAAAGATACAGAAGAATTCAGTAACACCATCAATCAACAAGATCTAATTGGCATTTATACAACATCCCAGGCAACAACAGCAGAACACACTTTCTTCTCAAGCACCCACAGATTATATAACAAGACAGACCACATCCTGTGTCATAAAATGAACCAAAGCAAGTATAAAATAACTGAAAGCATACAGTGTGTTCCCCAACTATGCTGGACTCAAACTAGAGATCAGTAATAGAAAAATAACAGGAAAATCTCCAAACAGAAGCTAAACAATACACTTCTAAATAATCCCTGGATTAAAGAGGAAATCTTAAAGCAAATTAAAAAGTACATTAGAAATGAAAATATAGCATCAACATTTGTGGGATGCTGCTAAAGGACTACTGAAAATAAGTTTGTAGCACTGCATGCTTACATTAGTAAAGAAGGAAAGTCTCAAATCAATAGTCTCAGTTTTCACTCAAGGACTCAGAACAACAACAACAAAAATCCAAAGCAAGCAGAATGAAGGAAATAATAGAGATAAGAGCTGAAATCAGTGAAGTTGAAAACAGGAAAACAACAGGGGGAATCAGTTAACCAAAAGCTAGTTCTTTGAAAAGATGAATAAAATTCACAAAACATTAGCAGGGTTGACAAAGATAAAAGAGAGATGCCACATATTAGGGATGTTACTAATATCAGGAATAAAACAGACCCTGCAGACACTGAAGGAATGAAAGGGGAATACTGTGAACAACTGTACACACACACATTTGACAACTTATATGAAATGGATCACTTCTTTGAAAACACGAATTTCACACTAACCCAATCTGAAATGGGAGAAGGCAACGGCAACCCACTCCAGTACTCTTGCCTGGAAAATCGCATGGATGGAGGAGCCTGGTAGGCTGCAGTCGGACACGACTGAGCGACTTCACTTTCACTTTTCACTTTCATGCACTGGAGAAGGAAATGGCAACCCACTCCAGTATTCTGGCCTGGAGGAACCCATGTTCAGAGGAGCCTGGTGGACTATGATCCATAGGGTTGCAAAGAGTTGGATATGACTGAAGTAACTTAGCACAGAGCACATCACTATTAACAAAATTTAGTTCAAAATTAAAGAACTCCCCAAAAGGAAATCTCTGGGGCTATGATTTCCCTCCTGAATTCTATCAAGCATTTAAAAAAATTAACGCTCATTTTATACAACCTCTTCCAGGAAACAGAGGAGGAAAAAATATTTCCTAACTCATTAAAGAACTCAGTATTACCCTGAAACAAAGACCATGCCAAATAAATGAAAAAAAGAGAAAGAAGAACCTAGAGACTAATATATACATTGTTCATGCATATAGACACAATGTGTCAATATATATTCCCTCATGCATATAGATGCAATGATTCTTTTTTCTCTGCTAATTTAGTTTTATTTTAAAATTTCAACTTTATTGAGGTATAACTGACATTAGAATTATAAGGTGTTTCAAAAACTCTTAACAAAACATTGGCAAATAGAATTCAGCAATATATAAAACCAATTATACTCCATGATCATGTGAAGTTTGTTCCAAGGATACAAGGTTGATTCAACATTCAAAAGTCAATTAATGTAATCAGCTATATCAACAAAATCACATGATCATATCAATTGATATAGAAAAGCATTTGACACATTTTAACATCTATTCATGATAAAAACTCCTAGGTAGCTAGAGATAGAGAACTTCTTCAATGTGATAAAGAACATTTACAAAAATCCTATAGCTAACTTCGTGCTCAATGGTGAAAGATTAGATCTTTCCTCCTTAAAATCAGGAATAGTCAAGGATGCCTGCTCTCACCACTGCTATTCAATATATATCAGAAGTTCTAGCTGTGCAAGTCAACCATAGTAAATAAAATGCATACCATTGGAAAGGCTTCCCTGGTAGCTCAGTGGTAGAGAATCCACCTGCAATGCAGGAGAGGCAAGAGATATGGGTTTGATCCCTAGGTTGGAAAGATCCCCTGGAGGAGGAAATGGCAACCCACTCCAGTATTCTTGCCTGGAAAATCCCACAGACAGAGGAGTTTGGTAGGCTGCAGTCCATGGGATTGCAAAAGAGTCAGACACAACTTAGCAACTAAACAATAACAATATACTATTGGAAAGGAAGAAATAAAACTGTTTCTATTTGTAGACAACATTTAGGGACTACATAGCAAATCTCAGGTAGTCTGCAAAACCCTCTAAGTGATTTCAGCAAGGTTATAGAATACAAAGTCTACTGTATTTCTACACACTAGCAGTGAACATGCGGGCACTGTAATTAAAATTCAATAGTATTTATAATCACTTAAAAAAGAGAAATACTTAGGTGTAAGTCTAACAAAACACGCGCAGGATTCAAATGCTGAAAACTACAGGGTGCTGACCTAGGCGTGAGAGAGTTTCTAATACAAAACCTCCAAAGTGCAAAGAGAGAAAGTGAAGTGAAAGTCGCTCCGCCCTGTCCGACTCTTTGCAACTCTCCAGGCCAGAACACTGGAGTGGGTAGCCTTTCCCTCCTCCAGGGGATCTTCCCAACCCAGGGATTGAACCCAGGTCCCCCGCATTGCAGGTGGATTCTTTACCAGCTGAGCCACAAGGGAAGCCCGTGTTTGTTTTCTACATCTGTGTAAGTAAACGGAGAGACAGACCATGTTTGTGAATCAAAAGATTCAACATAACAAAGATATTAGTTCTCCTTAAACTGATATATAGGTTTAACCAATTGTTATAAAAATCTCAGTAAGACATTTTTTCGATATAGGCAAGATTATTCTTAAATTTATATGGAAAGGAGAAGAAACTAGAATAGTTACAGACAGTTTTGATAAAGAAGAATAAAGTGGGAGGAATCATCCCCTTTTTAAGACTTATAACTAAAATAATCAAGACAGCATTGTATTGGTGGAGGGATTAATGAAACAAAATTGACAGTCCAGAAATAGCCCCAAGCAAGTATGGCCAACTGATTATGAACAAAAGTGCAAAAGCTGTTAGACAGAGGAAAGATAGTTTTTCCACAGAGTGCTAGAATAATAGGCAAAAAAAAAAAAAAAAGTTCATTGACCTAAATCTTACACTTTACATGAAAATTAACTCAGGATGGATTAGAGAATTAATTATAAACTGCAAAACCATACTGCTCTCACAACATAACATCTAGAAAAATCTCAAAGGGCTAGTTCTTGGTAAAGATTTCTTAGACATGGCATTAAAAGCACAATTTGTTAAAAAGAAGAGCGAATCCTTGACATTCTCTGGTTTCAGACTCTGGAGTTAGGATTTGGGCATATCTTTTTGGAAGCCACTATTTGACCCCTTGCAGATGGAAGAAAACAGCTGAGTGGTTGCTGGGGTTAAGTATGGTGGCGCGAGGGCAGTGGGTCATGACAATGAGAAAGACGCTCTGGCAGATCTTTGTGTTGATTGGCAAGTTTTCTGCCTTGATTGTGGTAGCGGTTACATGAATCTCTACACATGAAAAAATGACATGTGTGATACCAAGGTCAATTTTCCTGACTTCGATGTTTATTGGTTTTGATATTTTCTGGTTTTGATGTTTTTTGATGTTACCATAAGATCTTATTATTGGGAGAAACCAGGTGATGAGTCCAAGGGGAATTTTTATTATGATTACAACTTCCTGTGATTATATAATTGTTTCAAAATAAAATATTAAAAACACTATACACATATACGTAAATATGAGAAAAATCAAAAGGCAAATGATCAACTGGCAAAAATGTTTCTAATTAATTTTGCAAAAGGATAATCTATCCAATGCAAATGTGGATGACGGACGGTCTTAAAAGATGCTGCCACCAGCTCTTGTTTCCTGTACCCCACACCACTCCCCCAAGCCAGAGGAGGAGTCTGTTTCCTACCCTTTGAATCTGGCCTGTGACTTTCTCTGACTAATACAGTGCAGAAGTGGTGTGTTGTTATGACTTCTGAATCCATGCCATAGGAGGACTGGCAGCTTGTCTCTTCCTTGAAAAATTAACCGTAATGCAAGAAGGCTGGCTTCCTTGAGATCCTCATGTTGTGAAGAAGCTCAAGCCAGCCAGCCGCTGGAGAGCCCACCTAGGGATGACAAACGCATGGGACAAGTAAGTGATGCCTTCTTGGGCTGTTCAGCTTCTTGGACTGCCAGCTGCCAGATGAATGCAGCCATGTAAGCCCACTCCTTCGTACACTTTAGATGCCAACTGCAAGCCCAGATTATCACCTGTGCTATAGATTAGAGGTTCCAATGACTCACCTCCTTGGGTTTGCAGAGCTTCTGTACTTTCTCTGAGCAAATTCTCCCAAATTTTCCATGTGTTCATCTACCTGGAAACTCTCCAAACACTGTCTTTTTTTTTTTTTTNCTGTCTTTTTTTTTTTTTTTTGTAGAGGCTTCATTGATTACATACATACGCATTATGCCTACAAAAGCATGAGTAAATAAATCAGACCATTGGCAATTGTTCCAGGTCCTTGGAACTGGAGCTGAGAATTCTCACACACACACTCCCACGTGCATACTCATTTTCACACACACTCGCATATTCACACACACAGAGACACATGGTTGGTTCTCCTGGGAGTCAACCCCATCTTAAGGTGGGGGGCTAAAATCACCTCAACATAACAAAAGACTTAGAAATTCTCATCACTTAGGAATTCCAAGGATTTTAGGAGTTCTGTGCCAGAAATTTGGACCAAATTCGTATACTTTTTTATCATAAAGCATGGGCTTCCCTGGTAGCTCAGATGGTAAAGAAACTGCCTGCAATTCAGAGACCCAGGTTTGATCCCTGGTTCAGGAAGATCCCCTGGAGAAGGGAATGGGAACCCACTCCAGTACTCTTGCCTGGAGAATCCCATGGACAGAGGAGCCTGGTGGGCTACAGTCCATGGAGTCACAAAGAATCGGACACGACTGAGTGACTAACAAACACCCACATCACTGTAGGAAAGGAGGATGTGCTGCAGGATAAAGTAAATGAAAAAGAAAGGTGACAATACTGTGCACAATTCTGTAAGGAAAGGATGGAAAACAGGAATAAATATATTTGCATTGCCTTATGTTTGCATAACAGAGAAGGCAATGGCAACCCACTCCAGTACTCTTGCCTGAAAAATCCCATGGACGGAGGAGCCTGGTAGGCTGCAGTCCGTGGGGTTGTTGAGAGTTGGACACGACAGAGTGACTTCACTTTCACTTTTCACTTTTATGCATTGGAGAAGGAAATGGCAACCCACTCCAGTGTTTCTGCCTGGAGAATCCCAGGGACGGGGGAGCCTGGTGGGCTGCTGTCTCTAGGGTCACACAGAGTTGGACACAACTGAAGCGGCTTAGCAGCAGCAGCAGCAGCAGCAGCACTGAATCTGTAGATTGCTTTCGGTAGTGTAGTCATTTTCACAATATTGGTTCTTCCCACCCAAGAACATGGAATATCTCTCCATCTGTTTATGTTGTCTTGGATCTCTTTCATCAGTTCAGTTCAGTCGCTCAGTCATGTCTGACTCTTTGTGACCCCATGAATCGCAGCACGCCAGGCCTCCTGTCCATCACCAACTCCTGGAGTTCACTCAGACTCATGTCCGTTGAGTCGGTGGTGCATCCAGCTATCTCATCCTGGGTCGTCCCCTTCTTCTCCTGCCCCCAATCCCTCCCAGCATCAGGGTCTTTTCCAATGAGTCAACTCTTCCCATCAGGTGGCCAAAGTACTGGAGTTTCAGCTTTAGCATCATTCCTTCCAAAGAATACCCAGGGCTGATCTCCTTTAGAATGGACTGGTTGGATCTCCTTGCAGTCCAAGGGACTCTCAAGAGTCTTCTCCAACACCACAGTTCAAAACCATCAATTCTTCGGCACTTGGCTTTCTTCACAGTCCAACTCTCACATCCATACATGACCACAGGAAAAACCATAGCCTTGACTAGAGGGACCTTTGTTGGCAAAGTAATGTCTCTGCTTTTCAATATGCTATCTAGGTTGGTCATAACTTTCCTTCCAAGGAGTAAGCGTCTTTTAATTTCATGGCTGCAATCACCATCTGCAGTGATTTTGGAGCCCAAAAAGATAAAGTCTGACACTGTTTCCACTGTTTCCCCATCTATTTCCCATGAAGTGATGGGGCCAGATGCCATGATCTTCATTTTCTGAATGTTGAGCTTTAAGCCAACTTTTTCACTCTCCTCTTTCACTTTCATCAAGAGGATTTTTAGTCTCTCTTCACTTTCTGCCATAAGAGTGGTGTCATCTGCATATCTGAGGTTATTGATATTTCTCCCAGCAATCTCGATTCCAGCTTGTGCTTCTTCCAGTCCAGCGTTTCTCATGATGTACTCTGCATATAAGTTAAATAAGCGGGGTGACAATATACAGCCTTGACGTACTCCTTTTCCTATTTGGAACCAGTCTGTTGTTCCATGTCCAGTTCTAACTGTTGCTTCCTGATCAGCATATAGGTTTCTCAAGAGACAGTCAGTTGTCTTATAATTTTCTGTATACAGTCCTTTTTTCTCCTTAGATAGGATTATGCATAGGTTTTTCATTCTCTTGGTTGCAATGGTAAATGGGATTGATTCCTTAATTTCTCTTTCTGCTTTTTCATTGTTAGTGTATAGGAATGCAAGTGATTTCTGTATATTGATTTTGTATCCTGCAACATTACTAAATTAACTGATTAGCTCTAGTAATTTTCTGATAGTACCTTTTAGGTTTTCTATGTGTAGTATCATGTCATCTGCAGACAGTGAGAATTTTACTCTTTTCCAATATGGATTCCTTTTATTTCTTTTTCTTCTTTGATTGCCATGGCTAGGGCTCCCAAAATTATGTTGAATAATAGTGGCAAGAGTGGTCACCCTGGTCTTGTTCCTGATCTTAGAGGCAATGCTTTCAGTTTTTCACCATTGAAAATAATGTTTTCTGTGGGTTTATCATACATGGTCCTTATTATGTTGAGGTTCAGTTCAGTTTAGTTGCTCAGTCGTGTGTGACTCCTTGCAACCCCATGAACCACAGCACGCCAGGCCTCCCTGTCCATCACCAACTCCCTGAGTCCACCCAAACTCATGTCCATTGAGTTGGTGATGCCAGCCAACCATCTCATCCTCTGTCATTCCCTTCTTCTCCTGCCCTCCATCTTTCCCAGCATCAAGGTCTTTTCCACTGAGTCAGCTCTTCGCATCAGGTGGCCAAAGTATTGGAGTTTCAGCTTCAACATCATTCCTTCCAATGAACAGCCAGGACTGATCTCCTTTAGGATGGACTGGTTGGATCTCCTTGCAGTCCAAGGGCCTCTCAAGAGTCTTCTCCAACACCACAGTTCAAAAGCATGAATTCTTCGGCGCTCAGCTTTCTTTATAGTCCAACTCTCACATCCATACATGACGACTGGAAAAACCATAGCCTTGACTAGACAGATCTTTGTTGTCAAAGTAATGTCTCTGCTTTTTAATATGCTGTCTAGGTTGGTCATAACTTTCCTTCCAAGGAGCAAGCATCTTTTAATTTCATGGCTGCAATC
>SJYQ01016544.1:0-16420 GCA_006410935.1 Redunca redunca | reverse complement strand
CAAACTCATGTCCATTGAGTTGGTGATGCCAGCCAACCATCTCATCCTCTGTCATTCCCTTCTTCTCCTGCCCTCTATCTTTCCCAGCATCAAGGTCTTTTCCACTGAGTCAGCTCTTCGCATCAGGTGGCCAAAGTATTGGAGTTTCAGCTTCAACATCATTCCTTCCAATGAACACCCAGGACTGGTCTCCTTTAGGATGGACTGGTTGGATCTCCTTGCAGTCCAAGGGCCTCTCAANTTCAAAAGTATCAATTCTTCAGCGCTCAGCTTTCTTCACAGTCCAATTCTCACATCCATACATGACCACTGGAAAAACCATAGCCTTGACTAGACAGATCTTTGTTGTCAAAGTAATGTCTCTGCTTTTTAATATGCTGTCTAGGTTGGTCATAACTTTCCTTCCAAGGAGCAAGCATCTTTTAATTTCATGGCTGCAATCACCATCTGCAGTGATTTTGGAGCCCACAGCACCCCCCCTCCCCCACCAAAATAAAGTCAGCCACTGTTTCCACTGTTTCCCCATATGTTTGCCATGAAGTGATGAGACCTGATGCCAGGATCTTAGTTTTCTGAACGTTGAGCTTTAAGCCAACTTTTTTACTCTCCTCTTTCACTCTCATCAAGAGGCTCTTTAGTTCCTCTTCACTTTCTGCCATAAGGGTGGTGTCATCTGCATATCTGAGGTTATTGATATTTCTCCTGGCAATCTTGATTCCAGCTTGTGCTTCATCCAGTCTGGCATTTCACATGATGTACTCTGCATATAAGATAAATAAGCAGGGTGACAATATACAGCCTTGATGTACTCCTTTTCCTGTTTGGAACAGTCTGTTGTTCCATGTCCAGTTCTAACTGTTGCTTCCTGACCTGCATACAGGCTCCTCAAGAGGCAGGTCATGTGGTCTGGTATTCCCATCTCTTGAAGAGTTTTCCACAGTTTGTTGTGATCCACACAGTCAAAGACTTTGGCATAGTCAGTAAAGCAGAAATAGATGTTTCTCTGGAACTATCTTGCTTTTTCGATGATCCAGCAGCTGTTGGCAATTTGATCTCTGGTTCCTCTGTCATTTCTATAACCAGCTTGAACATCTGAAAGTTCATTGTTCACATATTGCTGAAGCCTGGCTTGGAGAATTTTGAGTATTACTTTACTAGCGTGTGAGATGAGTGCAATTGTGTGGTAGTTTGAGGATTCTTTGGAATTTCCTTTATTAGGGATTAGAATGAAAACTGACCTTTTCCAGTCCTGTGGCCACTGTTGAGATAGTTTCCTTCTATGTCCATTTTTTTGAAGAATTAAAAAAAATCATAAACGGGTACTGAATTTTGTCAAAAGTGTCTTCTGCATGTATTGTGATTATCATATAGTTTAATATTTGAATTTGTTAATATGGGATATCAGATTGATTAACTTGTATATATTAAAGAATTCTTGCATCCCTGGGATAAATCAGACTTGATCATGGTGTATAATCTTTTTAATGTGTTCTTGGGTTCTGTTTGCTAGAATTTTGTTGAGGATTTTTGTGTATGTTCATCAATGATATTGGCCTATAGTTTTATTTTTTTTGTGATGTCTTTAAGTTTAAAGCATCTGCCTGCAATGTGGGAGACCTGGGTTCAATCCCTAGGTTGGGAAGATCCCCTGGAGAAGGAAATGACAACGTACTCCAGTATTCTTGCCTGGAAAATCCCATGGACAGAGGAGCCTATTGGGCTATAGTCCATGGGGTCGTAAAGAGTCGGACACGACTGAGAGACTTCACTTCACTATCTGGTTCATACTATCAGTATGAACTGTGGTGTTGGAGAAGACTCTTGAGAGTCCCTTGGACTGCAAGGAGATGCAACCAGTCCATTCTGAAGGAGATCAACCGTGGGATTTCTTTGGAAGGAATGATGCTAAAGCTGAAGCTCCAGTACTTTGGCCACCTCATGAGAAGAGTTGACTCACTGGAAAAGACTCTGATGCTGGGAGGGATTGGGGGCAGGAGGAGAAGGGGACGACCGAGGATGAGATGGCTGGATGGCATCATGGACTCGATGGACGTGAGTCTGAGTGAACTCCGGGAGATAGTGATGGACAGGAGGCCTGGCGTGCTGTGATTCATGGGGTCACAAGAAGTCGGACACGACTGAGAGACTGAACTGAACTGAACTGAACTGATGATGGTGGCTTTGTAGAATGAGTTTGGAAGTGCTCTTTCCTCTGCAATTTTTTGTAAGAGTTTAAGAAGGATAGACATTAACTGTACTCTAAATATTTGAATAGAATTCACCTGTGAATCCATCTGGTCCTGGGCTTTTGTTTCTTGGGAGATTTTTGATCACACTTTTGATTTCAGTGCTTGTTATTGGCTTCTTCATAATTTCTGTTTCTTTCTGATTCAGTCCTGGAAGGCTGAACCTTTCTAAGAATCTGTCAATTTCTTCCAAGTTGTTTATTTTATTGGCATATAGTTGCTTGTTATCATCTCTTATGACCCTTTTATTTCTGCATTGTCCCTTGAACTCTCCTTTCTCATTTCTAATTTTGTTGACTTGATTTTTCTCCCTTTTTTCCTTGGTGAGTTTAGCTAATGATTTGTCAATTTTATTTATCTCCTCAAAGAACCAGCTTTTAGATTTATTCATCTTTACTATTGCTTCCTTCATTTCTTTTTCATTTATTTCTGCTCTGATCTGATTTCTTTCCTTCTACTAACTTTGGAGTTTTTGTTCTTTTTTTCCCAGTTGTTTTTAGGTGTAAAGTTAAGTTGTCTATTTGATATTTTTCTTGTTTCTGGAGGTAAGATTATATTGCCCTGTTAGAACTGCTTCTGCTGCATATCATAAGTTTTGAGTCATTGTGTTTTCATTGTCATTCGTTTCTAGGAACTTTTGATTTCCCTTTTTATTTCTTCAGCAATCTGTTATTTATAAATATATTTCTTAATCTCCTGTACTTGTTTTTTTTTTTTTCAAACAGTTGTTGCACCTTGTAAATGATATCTAGTTTCATAGCATTGTGGTCAGAGAAGATGCTTATACGATTTCAATTTTCAAATTTTCTGAGGCTTGATTTGTGACCTAAGATGTGGTCTATCCTGGAGAATGTTGCATGTGCACTTGAGAAGAAAGTGCATTCTTCTGCATTTGGATGGAATATCCTGAAGAGATCAATTAGGTAAATCTGGTCTAGTGTGTCATTTAAGACTTGTATTTCCTTGTTAAATTTCTATTTTGATGAGCTGTCCATAGGTGTGAGTGGGGTGTTAAAGTCCTCTATTGTTACTGTGTTACTGTCAATTTCCCCTTTTATGTCTGTTGGTGTTTGCCTTATGTATTGAGGTGCTCCTATGTTGGGTGCGTTAATTACAATTGTTATGTCTTCTTGGACTGATTCCTTGATCATTACATAGTGTCCTTCCTTGTCTTTTGTAATGGTCTTTATTTTAAAGTCTATATTATCTGATCTGAGTATTTGCATGGAATATCTTTTTCCATCCTCTCACTTTTAGTCTGTATGTGTCTCTATGTCTGAAGTGGGTCTTTTATAGACAGCATATATATGGGTCTTATTTTTGTATCTATTCAGCCAGTCTGTGTCTTTTGGTTGGAGTGTTTAATCCATTTACATTTAAAGTAATTATTGATATATATGTTCCTATTGGCATTTCTCTTTACGGTTTTGAATTTATTTTTGTAAATCTTTTCCTTCTTTTGTGTTTTCTGCCTATCGAAGTCCCTTTAACACTTGTTGTAAAGCCGGTTTAGTGGTACTAAATTCTCTTAGCTTTTGCGTGACTGTAAAGTTTTTGGTTTCTCCACCAATTTTTGAATGAAATCCTTGCCAGGTTAAATAATCTGGTTGTAGATTTTTCCTTTTCAGTACTTTAAATATATCCTGCCATTCCCTTCTGGGCGGCAGAGTTTCTGCTGGAAGATCAGCTGTTAATCATATGGGGTTTCCCTTGTATGTTACTTGTTGCTTTTCCCTTGCTGCTTTTAATCTTCAGTCTTTGTGTTTAATATCTGTTGATTTGATTCATATGTGTCTCAGTGTGCTTCTCCTTGCATTTATCCTGTATGGGACTCTGCACTTCTTGGACTTGATTGACTAATTTCCTTTCCCATGTTAGGAAGTTTTCAACTATAATCTCTTCATAAATTTTCTTAGACACTTTCTTTTTCTCTTCTTATGGGACTCCTCTAATGCAAATGTTGGGGTGTTTAATATTGTCCCAGAGGTCTCTGAGACTATCCTCAATTCTTTTTATTCTTTTTCTTTTATTCTGCTCTTCAGAAGTTATTTCCACCATTCAGTCTTCCAGTTCACTTACCCATTCTTCTATCTCAGTTATTCTGCTATTAATCCTTCTAGAAAAATTTTAATTTCAGTAACTGTGTTGTTTGTCTCTGTTTGTTTATTCTTTACTTCTTCTAGGTCCTTGTTAAATGTGTTAATTGATTCTTTCATTTTCTCCAGTTTATTTTTGAGGTTTTGGATCATCTTTGCTATCATTACTCTGAATTCTTTTTCAGGTAGTTTGCCTATTTCCTCTTCATTTATTTGATATTGTGAGTTTTGACCTTGTTTCTTCATTTGCACAATATTTCTCTTTTAATTTTATCCCTAGCTTACTGTGGTTGAGGTCTTCTTTCCCCGGATTTAGGGCTGTATTCTTCCTTTTGGGTTTTGGCTTTGGTGTTTGGTCCAGTTGTTTGTGTAGGTTTTTTATTGGGAGGGACTTGTGCTTGCATTCTGATGGGAAGAGATGAGTTTTTTTCCCTCTACTGGGCAGGGTTTTGTGAGGAGGTATGTTTTGGGGTGTCTGCTGATGATCAAGGTTATGTTTTTGTCTTGCTTGTTGTTTGGGTGAGGCATCCTGCACAGGATGCTGCCAGCAGTTGGGCGATGCTGGGTCTTGGATATAGATGGAGGCTTTTGTGGGAGTTCTCACTAATTAATACTCCCTGGCATCAGGAGTTCTTTGGCAGTCTAGTATTTTGGACTGAACACTCCCACTTCAAAGGTTCATGCCTAATCTCTGGTCAGGGAACTGAGATTCCACAAGCCATTTGTTATGACATTAAAGTGGATTAAAACAAACATAGAAAAACAAAAAACAAAACAAAGCAAGAAACCCTAGACAAATGATAGATACAAAATCAGACAAAAAACAGCAAAAACAAAGGAACATACATATACACACACAAACAAAACCAAAACAGTCCAGAGAGAAGAAAGTACCAGAGAGCCACTCGGCTGGCAAAGGAAACCAAAAATGGTATCGAACAATTAAAAACAAAACTAACTAAAACACAAACCAGAAAACAAGACCAAAGCAGAGTGCCAACTGGGGAATAAAGCAAAGAAAACAAAGCAAACTAACAAACATGGTGAGATAGAGAAAGAAAAGGATGAAAAGAAGAAAACCAGAAAAACCAAGTTAAATAGAAGTGTGTAAAAGGTATATGTATTGAAGAATAACTGCAGCAGGAAAAGAACAATAAGAAAAACAAACAAAAAAATTTAAGTGGAAAAAACCTATAGAGCCGCAAATAGCCATTGTATAGGTATAAGTATATAAAGGGAATAAAAAATGTGCTTTAAAAAAAAAGTTCTCAAAAGCTTAAATAGAGTTAATCGTAATAATAAAATCAACAACCTCAGCAGTGGAAAAAGAAAGAAGAAAAAATCCAGAACCAGTTCTTTTGTGGGAACTCTCATTGTTCTTCAATATATTCCATAGACAGAGTCTGCCTGGTTGATTTTGTGGATTTAATCTGCAGCTTGTACAGCTGATGGCAAGGTTTTTGATCTTCCTTAGCCATGCTGACCCTGGAGTTCAGTTGTGGTTTCATCCCCACATGCTCGTGGATCATCCAGAGTTGTTCCTGAGGCTGTCCTAGAGGATTTAGGTCTGCCTTAGCAAGGACTGGGTTGGAGCTGGCACAGCTGATGGGATTGCAGGGATCCTGGAGGCACCAGGTATGCAGGGGAGCTGGCAGCTGTGGGCACAGATGATATGGCACTATTAGGAACTTTTTCTAGCCTTGGCAGCTCTGCCCCAGAGAGGATTGAGCATGTAGGTGGTGCAGCTGCTTGGATCATGGGGACCCTGGCAGCACCAAGCATTCAGAGACACTGGTATCTTCAGGCACAGAAGCTATGGCACTATTAGAGTCTTTTTCTAGCCTCTGGCAGCTGGCATTCAAAGAGCCTCCCTGGCTGGTCCTTCTCTGTTGCTTGGAAGAGCAGGCACTCAAAGGGACCCCTCTGGCTAGAGTACTGCTCTATTGCTCAGCACATCAGGCACTCAAAGGGCCACCCTCTCTAGGGTTTTCCTCTACTGGTCAGCTGCTGGCACTAGTGTGTGGGGTGAGAGAGGCTACAGTGATGGCTCCACCCCCTGTATGTGACTCAGCAGTATTGCCTTGCCTCCATGGCTGCCCAGCTCTCCTCCAAAGGCATTCCCTACTAAGGTCTCTTCCCTCCATCTCCTCTTAGGCTGTCTCCTCAAGGTCAACATCTGACCTTGCTCTGGGCGTGCTCTCCAACCCCTATGGTCCAGCTCTCAGCCTCTGAGTGTTCCCGGGAGCTTGTGTCCCTCTCTGGGGTATATAGGGCTGTGGCAAGGTTTGTTGTGTGATCATCACTCCATTCAGACTGTCACAGATGAGCTGTTGCACTCTCCAATGGCTCAAATGCTTTCCCTCCATTCCCAAATGTTTGTCCCAGTGACAAACGCCCTCTTCAAATGATCTCACCCCCACTTCAGTTCTCCCACCCCATGGTTGCAGGTCCAGTCCTGGTCACTCTCTTCTTTTTCCCTTCCTTCCTTCATCCTACTGAGTTATTCATGAGTCTGTGTACTCCTTTCCAGTGGTCAGGGACTCTTGTCTGTTCCCAGCTGGTGTTCTGCAAGATCTTCTAAACCTGAAGGTTTATTTATTCCTGATGCATCTGGAGAGAGATGTACTCCATGTCTACCTACCACATTGCCATATTGTCTATCCCCACCTGAATTTCTCACATATTTTTAAGATGAACTTAATTTTGTGAATCGGTAATATATTTGTATTGTCAACCAAACCAAGCACTTGGGTGATGGGTTACAGATAGGACACGGTACTTGGAGCAGGAAGCAGCTTATTTGGAGCGAGCATCACCATCTGTCTCAGGGCCACTGTCCCAGCATCTCTCTCCTTTGCAGTTATCTCTGACTCCATTCTCTCACTCTTCCCTTTATCCTTTGACTCTATCTCCCCTAAAAACTGCATTCTATGACAATCTCCTAGAGGAAGCAAGAACAAAGATGGTGTTTTCTTAAATACTTTTTCCACTCCAGAAGATAGCCCAGCTTCTCTTGTTCCCTGAGCCTGATGTGACCAAGAGGTGGGTGATGGATCCACTGACCTCCAGGGCATATTTCCCCTTATTTTCTAGACCCCAGTCTCACTCCATGAATCATTATTGCTTTGTCTACATGGGGGGACAGGTAATGGCCAATCAGGGGAACACGACTAGCCTGTCAGGGCTGTCTACAGCAGAGACGTGGGGGATCCCAGAATGGAGGTGGCTGATCTTTGGTTGATGGGGTACAGGTGAAGGAAGCCACCGTGAGGGTGCAATCCTGTTCTAGAGGCAGATGAAAAGGGGCATTTTGGTCCAGCAGCAGTGTCTACAGAGGTATGAAGGGCAAGTGTGCTTGGGGCCCACATTTCAGACAGGGTGCAAAGCCACCCTGGTCAGGAATGCACAGCCTGACCTACGCAGGAAGAAGAGGCCAGCTGTAGTCAGAGCATTTCCTCCCTACATGTGCTGCCTCCTGGGGACCTGGGAGGGACTGGGGAAGAGGCATGTGTGGGTAGCCAAAAAGCCACAGCCCCAGGATAGAAGAGCCTGGGAGCAGAGATCTGGCAGAAAGCCAGGCATCTCTTCCCTGCCAGTCAATTAATCCTCTTGGGACCCTGGGATCCTGGGCAGAGGTGGCAGTTAGTTGTCACTGTGGGCTTGCAACTGAGTCTGGATAAGGACTCTGCCCATCCAGCCACCTGATCTTGTGTGGCCCAGTGAGTTTCTGAACCATATGCCAACTGCCTGTTAACAGCCCCCCAAATTGCCCAGAGCATAAAAGTGGTTTGTTGTGATCATAGCCTCAAATTTTAGGAGTGGCCAGGGGCCTTGGATTGTTGGCCTTGTTATTCCAAGGACAGGGAGATGGTTGTTTCTCTGGGTGGTGAAGGATTAATGACAAACCTTAGGAGTTGGGTTTCCTTGCCCTTTAAATCAAGCCCCGGCATGGAATTTAGCATTTTCATTCTGGTTGGAATTTGTGACTTATTACTGCCACTAGCACAATCCCAGAGAGTGTGGCTTAAATGTCAAGGTATATTTTTCAGGTGCATAAGACACCAAAGATCACAGCTCTCTGGAAGAGTGAATTTTAATTAGCAAAGGGATACCATCAAAGCTCCCCAACCTTGATGAAACAGCCCTGCCAATCTTTATTCAGCCCTGGTGTTTATTACAGACTCAGATGGCTGGTGATAGCATCCAAAGGGCCTCGGGACTGTGTCAGTGGGAACGGTTTTTACTTTCAAATCTTATCTGTTAAGTCCCTTATGCCAAATTCCTCTGTAGAAAGAAAGAGGGCTACATAAAGGCACTTTATGAATAGCTAATAGTGTAGTATTGTCCTTAGGGACTTCCATGCACTATGCTTCCTTAGCAGTTAATTTAGATGGTCTAGAAAGAGTTTGTTCTTTGAGGGCTTGGGGAGCTACTCACATTTGGAAAGGAGCCCCTTACTAGTTCTTACTTTACTTTCCCTCATACCAGCTTTCTCTATTCCCACTCTTTGCTCCTCAGCACTGCTAGAGAAAGCCAAAGACATTCCCTCTTTGATGCCAGCAAAGACTCATCAAGTTCAGTGACAGTCTAGCCAGCTCTGTTCTGTAGCTGGGTACTCAGAGATGAATGGGGTGGTCTTAACCTTTGAAGAGCTCACAGCCTCCTAATATGTAAGTAAGCTGACTGTGACACTGAGTGACAAGGTGTCTTAGTTACAGTGTGAATGAGGTAGGCTGTGGACACAGAAGAACACTCAGGAAGGTGTGTGAGTATGTGTGTTGGGAAGGTGGTGAACTCAGTAATAGCTGGATTTTAGAAGATAAATAAGATGACATCATAGAAAAGATTATAAAGGAAAACTATAGATTTGTCAATATATTAGATAACTAGTGTATATATATATATATATATATATATATACTAAATAACTTTGATGAAATGAATAAATTCTAGGAGACAAACTACAAAAACTGACTCAGGAGTAACTTGAATATCTGACTAGACCTATAGCACATAAACAGATTGACAACAAAAGCACAGGCAACGCAAGGAAAAACAGATAAATTGTACTCTGTCAAATTAAGAACTTTTGTGTTGTGAAGGACACCATCAAACATGTAAAAATATTTACATATATGGTAGGGACCTGTATTTAAAATATATGAAGAACTCCTTCATTTTAATAAGAAAAGATAAACAGCCCCATTAAAAATGGGCAAATGGGGAATTCCTTGGAAGTTGGGTGGTTGGGACTCTACACTTCCACTGCAAGGGTCATGGGTTCAGTTCTTGGCTGGGGAACTAAGATCTTGTGAGGCCAGAAAAGGGGCAAATGATCAGCATATACATTTTTTCAGAGAAGGTATGTAAATAGCTAATAAACACATAAAACAATGTTTGACATCATTAGCTATCAGGGAAATGGAGATTAAAACCACAACAAGAATCACTTCATATAGCCTTACATTAGAAAACAATATGTATTTGTTATAGTATATTGTATACTTTGGAGAAGGCAATGGCACCCCACTCCAGTACTCTTGCCTGGAAAATCCATGGATGGAGGAGCCTGGTAGGGTGTAGTCCACGGGGTCATGAAGAGTCGGACACGACTGAGCAACTTCACTTTCACTTCTCACTTTCCTGCATTGGAGAAGGAAATGGCAACCCACTCCAGTGTTCTTGCCTGGAGATTCCCAGGGAAGGGGAAGCCTGGTGGGCTGCCGTCTATGGGGTTGCACAGAGCTGGACATGACTGAAGCGACTTAGCAGCAGCAGCAGTGTATACTTTAATTGAAAATACTTTATTGTTAAAAAATGCTAACCATTATCTGAGTTAGTTGTAATCATTCTGCAATAGCAATGTCAAAGATCACCGATCACAGGTAACCATCACAAAGATAATAATGAAAAATTTTGAAATCTTGGGAGAATTACCAAAATATGACAGTGACAGAGACATGAAATGAGCAAATGCTGTTGGAATAGTGGCACCAATAGACTTGCTCAACACAGGGTTGCCACAAACCTTCAATCTGTAAAAATTTCAGTGTGTGAGAAGGCAATAAAGTGAAGTGCAATAAAACGAGGCATACTTGTGAAGGAGTATTCATAGTAGCTTTATTCAGAATAGCCCCAAAGTGGAAACAACCCCTGAAATCCATCAGCTGATGAATGGGACAAAATAGGATGTATTCACACAATTGAATATTATCTGGCAATAAAAAGGAATAAAGTATTGATATATGTGACAACATGGATAAGCCTTGAAAACATTCTGTTAAGTGAAAGGAATAATTCATAAAAGATCAATTATATTATTCCACTTAAATGAAATTTTCGTAAGAGGCAGATTTACAGAGACAAATAGATTACTGTTTGTTTAGGGGTTGAGGGGAAAAGGGGGCGAAGACTAATAGGTATGGAGGTTTGGGGGAAAGTCATGAAAATGTCCTAAAACTGATTTTGGTGATGGTTCGTAATTCTCTGTGAACACGCTAAAAACCATTGAATTGTACACTTTAAAAGGGGGAGCTTTATGATGTGATAATTATATCTCAATAAAATTGTTATAAAAAAAGAACTCACTAGGTGTGGGAATGGCATACTGTGCTGGGGGACAGCATAATGAGTGGGAGTGTCAGGGACTTGGAACTTCCGATGTGCTGATGGCAGCTGGCAGTGGGTGGAGGGGCAGAGAATGTGAGCAGCGGGCCTGGGCAGGAGCACACCGGATGCGGGGCCTGGATTTTCTCCGAAGGCCATGGTGGACCAGTGGTCAACATGGACAGGGGGGTGGCAGGTGAAAGAAAGGCTACTCCAGAATGAGAAGCACATGGCTGAAGCTAGGGCTGAATAGGGGCAGTGGATGCCAGGCTTGGGGAAGAGGAGGTGGCTCTGAGAGCTAAGTGGAAGGTACTAATCTTTTCACACATTTCTTTATTTTATTTGGAAAAATTCAAAATGGCATTTGAAAGTAAACCAAGTGAAAAGCCTAGGAACAGTCTTCCTTACCTTCAGAGAATGCTTTTCCTTTTCCTTTGAGAGCTGTGGCTGGGGGTAACTGTCAAGCTACTTAACTTCTTTTTTAAAAAATTAATTAATTTATTTTAATTGGAGGCTAATTACTTTACAATATTGTAGTGGTTTTTGCCATATATTCACATGAATCAGCCATGGGTGTACACATGTTCCCCATCCTGAACCCCCTCCTTAACTACTTTTTAAAATTTTTTTTTTATTGACATATAGTTGTTTCACAATGTTGCGTTAAATTTTGCTATATGCAAAATGACTCAGTTATATACATATACACATTCTTTTTTATATTCTTTTCAATTATGGTTTATCCAGGATATTGAGTAAACTGTGGTTCACCACAGTTTCCTGCGCTATACAGTAAGATCTTGTTTATCCATTCTATATTTAATAGGGTTTCCCTGATAGTTCAGTTGGTAAAGAATTCACCTGCAATTCAGGAGACCCTGGTTTGATTTCTGGGTCAGGAAGATTCGCTGGAGAAGGGATAGGCTACCCACTCCAATGTTCTTGGGTTTCCCTGGTGCTCACCTGGTAAAGAATCCGCCTGAAATGTGGGAGACCGGGCTTTGATTCCTGGGTTGGATGATCCTTCTCCCCTGGAGAAGGAAAGGCCACCGACCCCGGTATTCTGGCCTGGAGAATTCCATGGGTGTGTAGTCTATGGGGTCTGCATCTACCAGCATTAAACGCCCAGTCCATCCCTCCTGCAACCCGGTTTCCTTGGGTAACCGCAGTTTGTTCTCTATGTCTGCGAATCTGTTTCTGTTCACAGATAAGTTCATTTGTGCCATATTTTAGATTACACATGTAAGTGATAGCTCTTTCTGACTTACTTCCCTCAATATGATGCTCTCTAGTTGCATCCATGTTTCTGCAAATGGTGTTATTTTGTTCTTTTTCACTGCTGAGTAGTATTCCATTGTAGGTATGTATCACGTTGTCTTTATTCATCCAAGTCTTACATATTTTGAATAGCACTGCTATGAATATAGGGGT
The DNA here is from genome assembly GCA_006410935.1 of Redunca redunca. Classification (NCBI taxonomy): domain Eukaryota; kingdom Metazoa; phylum Chordata; class Mammalia; order Artiodactyla; family Bovidae; genus Redunca; species Redunca redunca. Next base: position 4,041 of record SJYQ01016544.1, on the reverse strand, counting down.
GTATGTATCTTTTTGAATTATAGTTCTGTCCAGATGTATGCCCAGGAGTGGGATGGCTGCATCATGTGATGATTCTATTTTTAGTTTCCTGAGGAATCCCATCCTGTTTTCCACAACAGCTGCACCAACTGACATCCCTGCCAACAGTGTAGGAGGGCTCCCTTCTCTTCACACCCTGTCCAGAATTTATTATTTTGTAGACTTTTTAATGATGGCCATTCTGACAGGTGTGAGCTAATACCTCATTGTAGTTTTCATTTTCATTTCTGGTGCTGTGGTAATCTGCTTGCCAATGCAGGAGATGCAAGGGATGTGGGCTTGATCCCTGGGTTGGGAAGATGTCCTGAAGTAGGAAGTGGCAACCCACTCCAGTATTCTTGAATGGAAAGTTCCATGGACAGAGGAGCCTGGCAGGCTACAGTCCATGGGGTGCAAAGAGTCATGACATGACTGAGCAACTGAGTGTGCACATGCATGCACACACACACACACACACACACACACAGTAATTAGCCATGTTGAGTATCTTTTCACGTGCCTATTGGCCATTTACATATCTTCTTGAGAAATGCCTATTTAGGACTTCTGTACATTTTTCAATTGGGCTGTTTGTTTTTTGTTGTAGAGTTGAATGAGCTGCTTATATATTCTGGAAATTAAGCCCTTTTTGGTCACATTGTTTGCAAATATTTTCTCTCATTCCACAAATTGTCTTTTCATTTTGTCAGTGGTTTCATTTGCTGTGCAAAAGCTTGCAAGTTTGATTAGGCCCCATTTGTTTATTTTTGTTTTAATTTCTACTGCATTGGGAGGATGACCTAAGAAAACATTGGTACAGTTCATGTCAGAGAATGTTTTGCCTATAATTTCTTCTAGGAGTTTTATAGTGTCTTGTCTCTAAGTAATTCTGAATTTATGTTTGTGCATGATGTGAAGGTGTGTTCCTCCCGTCGCTGATTTGCATGGAGGTGCCCAGCTTTCTCAGCACCACTTGCTGAGGAGACCATCTTTTCCCCGTTTTATGTTCTTGCCTCCTTCGTCAAAGATTAGCTGACTGCAGGTGTGTGGGCTTTGTTCCTGGGCTTTTCATTCCGTTCCACTGATGCAGGTCTGCTTTTGTGCCAGCGCCACACTGTTTTGAGTGCTGTGCTTTTGTAGTCTTGTCTGAAGTCTGGAAGGGTGATGCCTTCTGCTTTGTTCTTTTCCCTCAGGATGACTTTGGCAATTCTGGGTCTTTTATGGGTCTATATAAATTTTAGGATTATTTGTTTTGTGAAAAATGTCATGGGTAGCTTGACAGGGAACACATTAAATCTGTAGATTGCTTTGGGTAGTATTGCCATTTTAATGATATTAATTCTTTAATCTAAGAGCATAGGATATCTTCCATTTTTTGAATCATCTTAATTTTCCTTTACTAATGTTTTATAATTCTCAGCATATAAATCTTTTGTCTCCTTGGTTAGGTTTATTCTTCACGCTAATTCTTGATGTCTCGGTGTCTTTGTTTGCAAAACCTACCTGCCTGAGCGTTGTAGTGAAAGTTAAATGGGAGTCACTTATAACTGGTCCTGGCATAAAATGAGGGCTGAATAAAGACACGTTCTTGTTTATACATGTGGCCACTTCTTATATATTTGGAAGGATCACGTGGATCTCATTTTGAGTCCTTATTTCCTTTAATCTTTTGTGTTTTTTTTTTATGCTGTGTGTATGTATTTGTGTTTGTGCTTATTGGTAGATTAAGTATTTTTTTTTTAAAGTGGAAAGATGCACAAAAGGTACCATTTGCTTTAATGTTTTATTTACTTTTATTAACTAATTAACAGTTATTTTGATAGTTTCCATTGTCTTGGAAAAGAGACGTGAGCTCAAAGTTTTAATATTCATGTACCTATTATTCTTTATATCTTCTGTCATTTTTGCTTTATGAATATTGATGCTGTTATTTATTTAGTTATCATTATCTATGTTGAGAATTGCACCTTTGACTGTAACAAAGGGCCAGTTTTCATATTAATTAATGTTTTTTTGCCATTATCCTTTATACACTATCTGCTGCATTTCCAATATAACTTGTTTATACTTTTATGTTTTATCTTTCCAAGTTATTCTTGGCTATATCTTTTGTACATAGTGTGGAATGGGATGCTGCTTTTGGGGACATTTTTGATTGTGTGTTAACCTACATACTAGACCACATGACAAGTATGTTTTGTCTTGGTTCTGTCATATAATTTAGTTTTGAGGGCTGTTGAAACTCCCTATATGATCTGTCTTCTTGTGTGCATCTCTTCTGATAATCAGAAAGACGTCTATTCTTGTCTTTACTGAGATATAGTTGGCACGTATGAGCTTTTGGTGTACAACACAATGATCTGACACATGTATCTTTTATCATTTTGAAGCCACATCCCATTCTATTGTGCTGCCGTGTCATCATTACTGCTTTGTAGTAAATCTTGTGTAGCAGACTGAGACTGTCTCTAATTTTGCAAAGATGCTTTAAGCATCTCTGTGTTTGTTCCTGGTTTCAGTCAGGGGTCTTTAGTTGCAAGTGACAAAGATGACTGGAGCAGCTGAGGGAAATTGGTCTGGAGAAAGGGCCATACCCAGTAGTCCCACGGGTATTAGTGTGCAGATTTCATTGTGCCCTTGCCAGCATCCAGTGCTATCGTTTAGCTTTCTTATTATTTGCTAATTTAATGGATATAAAACAAAACTTCAATGTTGCTTTAACTTTGATAGCAAGGGGCAAAGATGTCCACGGATTTGTTTGGTGTGAATTCTCTCCCCTGTGGTGGTGGCTATGTTTAAATTTCTTAGCTCTCGCACATGGGCTGCTTTCAGACTTTGCTGGAGAACTGGGGCACAGGGCCTGGCCTCCACGTGGTCGTCCTGTTTCTCAAGAACATACAGAGCACGTCTCCAACTGTGCAGTGGAGGCCAGTGTGTTCTGCTCCCACTATGGGGCCAGCTCTGGTTCTGCAGCCGGCCCGAGAGGGGCCAGGGAAGTGATAAGTGAAAATCCATCACAACCTCTGGAACTAACTCAAAGGACACACTCGACTGCTGAAATACCAGCAGGACTCGGCCAAGCTCAGCAATGTTGTCAGGAGAATGATTCCATTTCAGCAGACACTGTCCTTGTGGAAGGAGGTCTTTGGAGGATAGCTTACAAAAAGAATAAAAAACGGTCTAAACAGTATTTGTGTAGGAGGAGGAAAGGAGAAGGGAATGTGTCTTAGCTTGAATCCAGTCTCCTTTGTGTCCCTTTTTTTGGGGTGTCTGTGCAGCAGCTGCACTCTCAATTATTTCCCTTTTGGACAGAGTTGTGAGCAAAACAGGACAAGTGGTGCTTGTTGTGGCAGGAACAGTGAACTGTACATTAGTTTTCATAGTGTCTTATATAATGTTATATATGTCTTATATATTGGTTTACCCAAATAACAACCTTTCAGTTTCAGGAATTCATGAGTTTGCTTCAGTTTTCTAAAATCTTTGCAAATAGAAAATGGTTTATGAGTAGAAAAATTTTACCTGATTAGTATATTTTTCCTTATTAGAATGTTGGATTGGATTTCATCTCTGAGAATCCTTCTAAAGTGTAATTGCAGGCACATGCTCTGGGTCTTAGTTATGTTTGGGTGTCCAGATCCCTTTGCAAGAAGCACCAAAGAGGTCTGGTGTGAAAAATAAATCCTCAGCCAAAAATGAAACTCCCTGTGCTCTGATTTCTCTCATAAGTTGGATCTTATTTGCTTTCTGTTTTTCAGAAATTCCTCAAAGTATATGGTCCATCAAGAGCATCATTCTTGCTTCCCCACGTTTTTTAGGGGATGTATTCATTAGCAAATGCTGTTTTCTCGTGCCATTTCTTAGTTATTTTGGAAGTAGAGGATATGATAAGCACACAGCTCACAACCTTGAATTGACCATCTCTGTTTGATTCATTTAGCTTTATTTATTTTTTATAACATTTTTTATAATTAGAGAAAATTTTAAGAAACAAGAAAATAACTTATAGCTTTTATCCTTAGA
>SJYQ01016537.1:5206-15620 GCA_006410935.1 Redunca redunca | reverse complement strand
CAAAATACTAGTTTGTTTCTTTGTATCATTAAAAATCTAAAATAATATTATCAATAGAGAAAAACAAAGGATCAATTACCTTAGAAAAAATTTACCAGTTCTTATAGAAGTCAGTTTTCAAGGATCATGTAATTAGATTATCTCTTTTCACTCACACCCCCTACTTCAGTTACCCTTGAATATCAGCTCACCTCCTATAACATTAACATTTCTATAGATTTCTCAGCCTAGAGAATGAAAAGAAAATTTTTCTTATAGACATACATTAACTATTTCAGACCTTGAGATCACCAGGAGGGCAATAAGGACTCCTTTTGGCTTTACTCTTCTCTCCCCTTCAAAAGACCACCTTTTCTCACAGAAGGATCTTGTTCTGTTTCTCAGATAGTTCAACCATCGTCATTGTTTCCTTGAGATGGTTATTATTTGGCAACACATAATGAAGCAAGGATTTCTATGTCTACTTCCCTATGAAGAAGCCTAATCACTTGCCCCACCTCTCAGTGAATATCCCTGTTGGAGAAGTATTATTACACTCAGTCTACTAACAGAGAAAGGAAGACGCAGAGAAGTGGCTAGTGATTGGGCTAAGAATATGATGCTAAGATCCTAATCCTTTACCCAGAGTTCTTTTGTTAAACTGTTGTAGCCACGCATTCCGAGAAACAAACTCACTCAGAAGGACAATGCAAATAGTGGTGCGAAGTTTATTACACCAGTGGGCCCAAGGCAGAGTCTCCTCTTAGCCAAGGACCCCAACCAGCATTTGTGAAAATCTTTTATACCCCATGTGTACGTGTCTGAACCCACCACTCCAAATTCCTTGAGACTTACATAAACCAAGGAAAATACAATCCCAATAACCCCATCATTCACATGCTATGTGCTCATGTGCTCAAACAGTCAAACAATTAGCCAATAATCAATAAACCCAAGGTTACACTCTGATAGATACAGAAAAATTTATGGCCTGTCTGGAAGAAGGGGTGATAGTGTATGTTTTATCTTAGGTGATGAGTAACCTAGATATGATCTTCAAGGTTCCCTTGTTCTGAGGGGCTCTTATCCTTCTGTTGTTTTCATAGGCACTAAACACAGAGTTCAGAGTCCATTGGAAAGGTGGCCGAGCATGATCTACATGAACAGGCCTAAGATGGAGTCCAGACCCTATGAATTCCTTCTTCATCCCCACCTCTTGATGCTCTTAAATCATATTATGAGCATCATTAATAGAGATATATTGCACCCTGGCTCTCCGACCACCAGTTTGGGAGAATGACATCAACCTTTGGGTTACTAAGTTCATAATACACTGTAAAATTCAGGGTCCACAAAGCAGAACTATCAAGGCAACTATAACAGTGGTAAATATAGTTTTCCACCAATTGCCCTTCTCCCAAGATAGAACCGAAGTCCAGAAAGGAATGTTTTCATTTGACATTGCTTTTACCTGTTTTTTCATGTCATCTAAAGCAGTCGACACATTGTCAGATAAGTCAGGAATGTATGTACAACATTCAACCTTAATTATGGCACAGGTCCCTCCTTGAGCAGCTGTGAGTATGTCCAAAGCCATGCTATTATGAATTAACCCTTTTCTCATTTGGATTTACTCTTCATTTAAGGTTTGGATGGCTTTTGTTCTATCTAGGAGGGTCTGCTTTGTGAAATTAGTCAAGGCCTCTACTTTAATCATGATAACTGTTGTCCCTATAGAGGATACGAATAAGGCAGCAATATACTCATATCATTGAAACATGGATCTTGTCCACCTAGCATGTAAGTAAGGTAGATTTACCAGGGCTACCAGGGTAGATTTACAACAAATAGGTTAGGCTTTTGTTACACTGGCATTTATATCAAATGTAACCCCATGACCTGAGTCTATTGACTGTAGGTCTTACACTAAGAGAGCAAGGAGAGGTTATACTTGACAAGAGAGAGGAAAGTCTCCTTTTGTCATCCCAGAAAATAGCAGAGTGTTTTAAAATCTTGGCAGAGCAGTGACACCCACCAAGGAAGTCCATCCATCACTGACAGAGGCATAGCCCTACATATCCAGCAGTTGGAAGTGTTGTGGAAGTCTGCATAGGAATGTGCCCATGAGATGAAAACATTGTCCTGAGTTGAAATGGAATTTAAATTCAAAATCACTTTGATGAGGCCAAGCAGCAGGAGTTGATTGTGTGGCTTCATCCTGAAGGGGCTCATCCAGGATCTTCTTTTCCTTCTTCTTAAGAATGGTCTTAGTCTCTCGAGGGTCAGCGGGATCCCTCTGTGCAGTCCACTCAGTGTTTTTTTGGGTCTGTGTGGTATGTTCTCTTCATCCTCATATGATGGATCCAAAGGACAATACCTGCAACTTTAACTGCAATAAGGGTAGTTAAAATAGCATAAGGGCCCTTTCACCAAGGGGCTAGCAAATCATGTTTCCATGAATCTGTTCCTGAAGGGGGAAGTGCACTCTTTCTTGTACAAACTTAGTTACCTAATTTATTACCATACCCAGTTCCATCTGCTGTGAAATCCTATCCCCTCTTACCTGAGGCAAATTTGTTGACACCTATTTTATTATGGGAGGGGGCCTCCCATACACAATTTCATATGGAGAATAGCCTTTGGACTGTGGGGTCATCCTGAGTCTGAGCAGAACCATCGGAAGCAAGTCCACCCAGGAGCAGTCTCTATGATCCACTTGGAGAATCTCTTTAATGTCCGGTTGGTTCATTCCACCATCTTAGAACTCTGGGCCTATATGCAGTGTGCAGTTTCCATTTGATGTTTTAAGTTTTGCTTACTTGTTGTACTAAATCAGCTACAAAAGCCAGGTCATTGTCTGAACCAATGCTGGTAGGAAGTCCAAATCTGGGAACTATTTCCCTAAGCAGGCACTGGGCTACTTCTGATGCTCTTTCAGTCCAGGTAGGAAAAGCTTCTACCCATCCCAAGAACGTACATACCATCACCAGCAGGTAACAGTAGTGTCTATGAGGTTTCATTTCAGTAAAGTCCACTCCCAGGTGTTCAAAGGGCAGTGTGCCTTTCAGCTGAATACCTGGAGGTTTTTGTCTGAATACCTGAGAGGCAGCATTAACCTGTGAGCAGGCAGCATGTCCTAGGTGGGTCGCTTGGTGTGTTTGGCTTACCGGATTGTGTGCCAGCTCCTCCGGTACCAATAATTTGCCACTTGGCAATTCCCACCATCCCTTTTCAGTCTTGATGGTCCCTTCCACTTTGGCTAACCTGACAGCCATTGTCCTTGTTTTATCAGGCTAGTGCCAGCAGTATATAGGACCCAACTAGGGTCTGGAACCTTGTGTCTTTCTTTAAAACAAACCCCAGATACCTTACCTCCTCCTTGCAGATCTGTGCCTTCTTCTTCGACACCTGGTAACCTGCTTCCATCAGCACCTGGAGCAGTGCTTTTGTCCCTTTCCAGCATTTTTCCTTGGTCTCGACAGTCATATGGTAGGAGCCAGCATCCGTACTCTTCCGGATGGAATGAGTTCAGGTCAGAAGCTAAGGCTTCCCCAGAGATGACTGGGGAGTTCTTAAACCCTTGTGGGGAAGTCCAGATGAGCTGTTGCTTGGTGTTCCCGACTTGATCTTGCCACTCAAAGGCAAAGATGGGCTGTGACGCTGGGGCAAGACATATGCAGAAGAAGGCATCCTTGAGATCTAGGCGAGTATAAACTTTAGTCCTCGGTGGGAGGAGGCTAAGTAAGGTACAGGGGTTTGGAACAGTGGGGTGTAAAGTCACAGTAGCCTGGTTGACTAGCCTGAGATCCTGTGCAGGCCTATCGTCCTGTCCTTCCTTTTTGACTAATAGGATCGGCGTATTTCAAGCCGACTGACACTCTACTAGAATGCCCGCTTGTTTCAATCTATTGATATGGGGCAGTATGCTGGCCCAGGCCTCTATTGGTAGTGGGTACTGGAGCTTCCTAACCAGGATGGTGCCTGGTTTGAGTTCTGTTATCACTGGGGCTTGATGTTTAGCCAGCCTGGGGGGAGGGGGAGTTGTCTTCCACCCAGACCTCAGGGAATAATTGAGTTAGCTCTCTGTCATGCTCTTCTGGCCTACCCGGTTCTGCCTTCAGAGGATCATGCAACCTCCACTCATCTTTGGCGGAGGGGAGGGGGGGTCTTGAGAGAAACAGCAAATAAATCATAGTGTCCATCTGGAAGGCAGGCCTCTCCTCAGGGGAGAAAGTCACTTGTGCTCCTAGTTTGGAGAGCAAGTCTCTTCCCAACAGGGGTACTGGGCACTCAGGAATGTAGAGGAATCCATGAATCACTTGGTGCCCCCCGACCTGACATTTTCTGGGCTGGAAAAATGATTTAATCATCTCTTATCCTGATACCCCAGTTACAGCAATAGTCTTTTTGGACAGTGTTACCACAGGTTTTACTACCGACAGTTCTTTTCCTGTATCCACCATGAAGGCCATGTTTTGGTTCCCCACTTTTAAGGTTGCCATGGGATCTTGGGGACCTGATATCTCTGAGCCCCAGAAGCCCTAATTAATTTCCAAGTCAGCAAGCCCCATAACTGCGGGAGCTTCCTCTTCCTTCCTTTCCTTAGGGCATTCATTCTTCCAGTGGTCAAAACCTTGGCACCGGGCACACTGGTTTGGCTGTAATGGGGCCTGGAGCCTCCGTGGGGACCGGTTGAAGGACTGTCCTGTCCCTGGGGCAGAGGAGGTTTTCAGGAGGGCCAGAGATAGACTTTCCCAGAGCAGCAGCTAACATTGCAAATCTCTTGTCTATTCTCTTTTGTTCCCGCCAGCTCTCCAGCAGAGTGCAGTTTCTGCTTAATTCCAACGTCTCCCTCCCCTTCTTGTCAGTACTCACCAGGAGAGGTGGATGTAGCTTGGGTGGTTCAGCTGGAGCTGGATCCTGGAAGGGTTGGCCAGAGGCTTCTGTCACCGAGATCGGAGCCTGCCGAAATGGCAGCTCTATGACCCCAGGGAGAGCTGGCAAAGGAGCAGTGGCTGCTGCAGGACTTCACCTGGCCTTGGATTGGGCATTAAGGCAGCCCCCGGTCCTGGTGGAGCACTGGGAGGCAGGAGCATCATTATCCAGTATGGGGTAGGGGTCAGGTCGGCTACATCCAAATCCTGTAGAATTTCCTTTTTTATCATCAGTCATTTTTTTGTGCCATTAATATTTTTTCATTTCCCTTCTGGATAAAGAACCTTATCCAAGTAGGAGGGTCTTGAGCTAACCCTAGCCATGAGTCAATATATGGATATTGATCCAGGTGTCCTGGCTCTCCTGTGACTATTTTTAAGTTCATGGTGTTCTCTGGTGGCCATCCTACTCCCATAGGGGGCCATTTGACCTCACAGAGTATGTGGAGGTGGTCAGGCTTCATCTTCACCCTGCAGTCTCCTCCTAATCCCTTCTTAAAATTTTTAATCATGCACTCCAATACAGTTGTCTTAGATTAACTTCCTCCCATCTTGCTTTTCTTCTTGGACCTTCTTCTACTTTTCCTTTTCATTCTGTCTATGAAGTTCTCAGTACCCTATGTACTTCTGATATTTCCACTCAATGATACTTAAATTGCCATTCTGCCTCCTTCCTAATTGGGGTGAGAAGAGCCTTACCTGACAGATCCCAGAGGGAGAAGGGCGATTGGCATGCCTTCACCTGCCAGTCAGCACAGCCAAACCAGAACACCACGTGGCCCAAGACTGCTCCCTTAGAGTCTGTTCTGCCTTGGTGGGCTTGATCAGGTGTGGATGAAAACACAGATGGGTTAAATATCCCATGTTCCATGCCATCTCCAGGAAAGCCAATTCATACACACTTATGTATCCCCTTCCTTCTAACCTAACAATTCCGAGGGGGTCAAGAATTTCACAGCAGATGGGACACCTCCTGGGGAAGGGCAGAATACAAGCATACAAGGACCAGTTTCCTATCCTAAAAATTCCCTGGCGATTGCTGGTAATAGTTTTCCCTGAGAAGGCATGGACACACCTCCTAAATGACCTTCAAAAATTTCCTTCCTAAATCCTAGCATGCTAGTCGACATGTGTACCAAACAATCACTGCTGCCTGCCTATTCCAGGCCGCTGTGGGTCCATGCCCCTTTTAGTCCCTCCCAGGGGGGTGATAAGACCCCCTCTTCCACCCTGCTTGGTGGGTTCCTCCTCACCTGAGCACTCAGTTCCCTTGCTGCCGTTCACTGCCTGCCAAAGTGAAGAAACCGGGCGTTGAAAGGCTGAATTCTTCCATAGGGGCGAGGCACTTTCCCCCCTCTAGGAGATTCAAGCCACAAAGCCTCGGGGTGGCCTCAAATGAGACCTGTCTCCTCAAAGCGAGGAGTTTCCCGGCCAATGCACCAAATGTTGTAGCCATGCGTTCTGGGAAACAAACTCACTCAGAAAGACAATGCAGATAATGGAGTGCGGTTTATTACACTGGCAGGCCCAAGGCAGAGTCTCTTCTTAGCCAAGGACCCCGACTAGCATTTGTGAAAATCTTTTATACCCCATGTGTATGGGTCTGAACCCACCACTCCAAATTCCTTGAGACATAAACCAAGGAAAATACAATCCCAATAACTCCATCATTCACGTGCTATATGCTCATGTGCTCAAACAGTCAAACAATTAGCCAATAATCAATAAACCCGAGGTTACACTCCAATAGATACAGAAAAATTTATGGCCTGTTTGGAGGAAGGAGTGATAGTGTATATTTTCTCTTAGATGATGAATAACCTAGATATGATCTTCAAGGTTCTCTTGTCCTGAGGGGTTCTTATCCTTCTGTTGTTTTCATAGGCACTAAACACAGAGTTCAGAGTCCACTGGAAAGGTGGCTGAGCATTATCAGCATGAACAGGCCTAGGATGGAGTCCAGGCCCTATGAATTCCTTCTTCAAAACTATATTGCCCAGTGATAGAATTTCTGGAGTTTGTTTTCCCTTTCTTTAGTTGTAAACTTTTCTAAGACTGAAACTCATCAGTAGCCCTAAGCATCTGAATTTTATTTGTTATCAAGTGACAATACTTCCCTAGTCTTCACAGTTAACAACTTCAGTGATGATTCTGTTTCAATTTTCTCTCTGGCCATCCAGTATCCCTATCCTGCTCTAGTCTCACCCTACAACAGTACCAAACACTGAAACTGGTTGACTTTTTTTTTCTTAGTGTTTGCACACTGACAGCAGTATTGTACTTCTGGTGCCTCACACTGCAATAGCTTCCTAAGTGGCCTCTTTGGTGTAGACNTAAACAGTGCTGCGATGAACATTGGGGTACATGTGTCTCTTTCTATTCTGGTTTCCTCGGTGTGTATGCCCAGCAGTGGGATTGCTGGGTCATAAGGCAATTCTATTTGCAATAGAAGAGTGAAGGGTCTGAGTTTGCAACTAGAAATATAATGAATACATTCTTGTATCTTATATACAAATTATCTACTACTTTTCCTGTCAGTGAAATAAATTGGATCTTAAGAGGAGAAAGGACAGAAAGTTGTAATTCCCCTTACTATTTCCGGTGCAAATAAATAAATCAATCTTTCAATCCTACACATGAAAAGAAAAATGAAAAAAACAATCTCAAATTTCATATAAAGATTGACATTGGCAGGTTTCTCAGGGATGCTTCAAATGGACAGTAGCATTTGTATTATATTATATCCTTTTTTTAAGAAGAAGGAAGTTCAATTTTCCATGTGGGTGAAGAATGACAACTGTTACTGAAGTACAAGAAACAAAATTTATTGTATTGTTTCTTTAGTGCTACTTTATTTGAGCATTCCGTTCAGTTGTTCTCCTTAAGTACAAATAAATAAATATTGCAACATTTTATTCTCCCAAGCAAGAAGGGATATTTAAGGAAAATTTTTCCCTCCTATGTCACTCTCCCAGTAAACTTGTCAGACAACTGCAGTACAGAGGAAAGGGCAATGGGCTTGGAAACAAGTTGTTCCTCTGCCTCTGGCTATATGAAGATATTCCACCTCTTTTCTTTTTCCTATTTCAGGAAAATAAGCTTTCTCCTCCTTCAAAATCCCAAAATAAAAAGTTAACATCAATTTACCTCATTTAATAAATGCTCTCTTATTTGTCTCAGATTGAACTTCATTAGTATTAAGTTCCTTTGAGCCTTGGTTAAATAAATGAACATGAATTCAAATCAATGGTAAAGCTGTAGTTCAAAGGTTATTGCTGTCACAGGTAAATGAAAGGAACACAATGGTTTATAATATTACAATATCTCATACTACTAAATTATAGGTTTGTTTTTAGTAAGGAGGTACTCATTGTAGATATTGACAACTTTCAAAAACACTTTTTGTCAAAGAATTTAGATCACATGTATTAAATAAAAGGCAAGCATTTATTCACTGCAATAGTATGAAGGCTCACTTGCAAGTAGTGTGTCTGTCCAGGAGGTCTGTCCTTCAGATTTCAAGGCTGTTTTTTTCCCGTTTAACCAACAAAGAAAGCAACATTACTGTAAAAAGATGAATGGAAAGAAAATTTCTGTGTAACAGTTGAAATACAAGAGGGTAATTCTTTCCATGCACTAGAAAACTGTTGCATTGAATATTATTTTTAAATAGTTATTTCCCCTCTTAAGATGATCTGGGACTTGGATGATATTTTGTTGTATTGAGATATATTTTAGTGGTATTACACTGAAAGGCCCTCAGTTATGTCCAACTCTCTGTGACTCCATGGACTATGCAGTCCACGGAATTCTCCAGGACAGAATACTGGAGTGGGTACCTTTCCCTTCTCCAGGGGATCTTTCCAATCCAGGGACTGAACCCAGCTCTTCTGCATTGCAGGTGGATTCTTTCCCAGCTGAGCCACAAGGGAAGACCATGTTTTAATGGTATTTCTTTTAAATGCTCTGTGCTCCATGAAGCCTTCCTATCAAATTGCAAATGTACCTCTCCTCAACTACTACCCATCCCTGAAATTTCTGTTAGAACATTACACATTTAAGCTTATGGTTAACTCAAGATTTATATTTAAGTCAAACCAAGAAGAAGTGAGAAAATGTTCTCACAATCTGGANACTTCCTGGACCACACAGTGTAAGAGATTGAGAACAAAAACATTAAAATACATATTGCACAAGCATATTCATTACTTGATGAGCACAGATATGTCTGACCAAATTAAATCCTTCCTCCTGTCAGTCTAACTCTAAAATCCTTTTAAAAACTGACCCTTCTCCAAGGGATCTTCCCTACGCAGGTATTGAACCTGAGTCTTTTATGTCTCCTGCATTGGCAGATGAGTTCTTTAGCACTAGTGCTACCCAGAAAGCCCCAAACTGACCCTACAATGAAATAAAGTTTCTGCTTTCTGCACATTGGGTAAACTTGTTGGCCTATAAATATAATAGATGATTGGTATGTGGTCAATTCCATTGAAAGTCTTTGAGAAAAAGACCAAATGCTCATTTCCTGTTCCTTGTACTTTGAAATAAAAACTATAGTGGTGGTGGTGGTGGTGTTTTAGTTGTTCAGTCTTATCTGACTCTTGCAGCCCCATGGACTGTAGCCCACCAAGTTCCTCTGTCCATGGGATTTCCCAGGCAAGAATACTGGAGTGGGTAGCCATCCCCTACTCCAAGGGATCTTCCTGATTCAGGGATCAAACCTGTATCTCCTGTGTTGCACACAGTCTCCTGAATTGCAGGCAGATTCTTTACCAACTGAGTCACCAGGGAAGCCCATAAATGGTATAGGTTTCAATTTCTACTTTGATGGACACTGGCAGGCATGTTGGGTGAGAGAAGCTTTGAAGTTATCATTTTTTTTAAATCTAAATGATCTAGAGCAAAGTAAAGCTGTCTGTTAATATTACCCAGCATACTTAGCTGCTCTGTTACTCTTGTGAGTCAAACTTCAGTGTAAATAACTTTACCCAGAAGCAAATATTTGACTGTGTCCCACATCTGTCAGTGAAGCATTTGTATCCAATCTAAACACTAGCCTGAAAAGGGTAGTGGCAGCACACATAAAGCTTACCAAATTCTGTTATTTTGGAAGCCTAGTTTTTGTCTTAAACAACTGAAAAGAAAAAGCAGACATTTGGCATTTCAGTCTGTATGTTGTTTTTCTTGTTTTTGATCTGCCAAGCAACCAGAAATACTCTTGTGTTAGTTGTCTTCACTGGTGAAAACCAAGCCATTGTATGGGCTTCCCTAATGGCTCAGCAGGTAAAGAATCTTCTTGCAATGCAGGAGACAAAGGAGATGTAGATTCACCCGCTGGGTTGGGAAAATCCCCTGGAGAAAGAAATGGCAACCAACTCTAGTATTCTTGCCTGAAAAATCCCATGGACAGAGGAGCCTGGTGTGCTACAGTACATGGGATTGCAGAGAATTGGACACGACTGAAATCACTTAGCACACAAGCCATTGTATAGCAAAGT